>RJWT010028116.1:0-15303 GCA_004365215.1 Cuniculus paca
AACATGAATGAAATTCTCTACTAGTTTCCAAATAATCAATAAGTTATAAAAATCTCAGAAGACCATGAATAGTCTGCTACACTGAACATTTTTGTAGTAATAAACTGACATCAGAGGAAGACATTGGAATGAACATATACACTAAAAAATCAGGTGAAAGCAAGTTGTAACTGTGAGGAGAAATAGCCTGCCATGTACGCTTAGCTCATGGAGGTCGTCAGGGCTCCACCAAGAGTTACCAGGCCTGGAAAAAACACAGCAGCAGCAACAACAAAAGATCTATAAATGGAGAAACAAAACAATTGAGAAAAATGCAGAGGCAATGTTGGAATCAGAATAACACTGCAAAGGGAAAATATTAAACAGCAATAATAACCATAACAGGATTAGACTATCTTTTAGCAATACTTTTTCCTTCACATTTTCTCTTGTAACACAAGATCTGGAAAACCAAGAAGCTCATTTCTTAGAAAGTTGCCAACATATGCCATACCAAGGGGAAGCGCTTTCATAAAATTTGGAAAGCTGAACTAAAGCTGCCTTGGCTTCTTCAGTATTGGAAAGTAAGCATGTGATTTTAACAGACTACAAATATCCAACAACACGGGTGGGTCTTGCAGACAGTGAAAAGGATGGAGGGATTGGTACCTTAACAATATGTACATAGATATTGTACATAGATATTTCCTTTTCTGTCATTGCTGAGACAAGATACTCAATGCCCAAAATTAAGGGAGGAAAAGTTTGTTGATCTCACAGTTTGTGGAGGTTTCATTTCACAATCAAGTGGCTCTAACGTAGGATGCATGACTGAGGGGCAACCACTCATGGTGGTGGAAAACAACAAAATAGTAAGAGTAAAAATGGGGGGCAGAGAAGGACTCTTTTCCTCCCTTATACCATAAGCAGATTACCCACACTAAGACGGGTGTAGCACTCATGCCATCTCCATGCCCTTGTCTTACACATGTTTAGGATATTTACAAAGTGAGGACACTGGTACCCTGCTGTCACTTAAACTTCTAAACTTCTCAAGTTGACACAATGAATCAACCAATGCAACATCCTGCAGCTTAAACGGCAGCTATAGGGCATGTCCTCTAAACCCCAGAATATAGAACTGCTGAGTTTGTTAAGCTTCTAAACTTTCACAAGTTGACACAATGTATCAGCCATTTCAGATATTAACATAATTCTATTTTCAGCACCATGGCTCATTTATGCCCTTCTCTCTGTTGGAGTTTGGATGGTTTCTGCAGTGTGGGCTCCCTGGGGTTATGACCTCTGCAATTTTACAGGGACTCAGCCACAGAATGACCACAGAATTCATTTAACTCTCTACTGTAGCTCTGCTGAAATTCCTAACTTTTGAACAAAAGGACTTATATTTTAATTTGGCATTAGGCCTCCCATGTAGTTGTTTTTGCTGTTTCAAGTTCTCCAGTTCTACATCTCCTGACTTCTGCAGTTGTTTTAATGTTCTACATATAAGAAGGTATAATTGTAATTGTCACATACACAAACTTTCAACAGGAAAATTAAAAGAACTTTCACTACCCTAAAGGCATCTGATAATTTCAATTCCACTTTCTAAGACTTCATGGGTAGTCCTCACCATAGACACACTTACATTCTCCCCAATTAGCCACTGAATCTCATAGTCCATGGTTAGTACTACTGATGTCTCCCAGTTAGCTGAAGATTAATTTTGAATTTTTTTCTCTTTCTTATTATTTTGATAGTATTAGCTGAAAGAAGCAGAAAATCTTCATGGAGCCACACTGAAATCAGAAGCCTATATAATATTTTTTGCATTTTTTAAAAGAGAACAAAGCCAAGCAAAATAAAACAGAACAAAGCCATTCAAAACAAAACAGTGAAAATGATACAGGATTTCAAAACCACATAATAGGAAATTGACAATGGCTACCATAATGCCTTTTGTTATCTTCAGTTGCTCACCTGACCAGACATACTAAAATCAAACAAAACAGAACAGAATATAACTAATCAAAACAAAACAATGAAAGCAATACAGGACTTCAAAACAAGATAATAGGAAATCAAAAATGGCTACCATAAGATATCTTGTTATCTTTGAAATAACTGTTCATGCCATCAGATATAATAAAATAAAACAATGAAAATGATACAGGACTTTAAAACAAGATAACAGAGAATTAACAATGGCTACCACCTTCAAAAAAGATCCCCCATAGTTGCTATATTGCCTATTGTTGTCTTCTAATGAGATGATCTGACTACTGGCTTTAGGCCTCCAAAGTCAATCAAACACTAAAAACTACAAGCATTAAGTTGTTTATTTATTATTTCTTACTTCAATAGTTATCATCTTAGCCTATGTTTCTCTGAATCAGCTGGTTGCTTGGGGTGCAGGTGGAGCAGGGGATGGGAACTTTGGCTCTTCTTGTCTATCAACCTGTGCACTGGTCAGCTCACAGGAAGAGATAGGCTTCTTGTTCTCCTCCCCATGGCCAACATTTTTAAAATGGTATCTAGAAGCAGAAAATTGAAAAAGTTCCTCAGGCTGATCCTCTCAGATTCGAACATGTGATACTGAAATATGAAATGAAAATGTAAGGTCAAGTATATTTATTTTTTTAACTCTTTGAACTAAATATATTATTTGCTCAAAGTAGTGACTAGTCATATTTTATAGACATTTATAATTATTTAAGTATGGAAGTATTATTAAATAACTATCACTTTGCTACAGAGAATTATTTTTTCTGCTAATAGAAGTGACTTTTGCTAGCCCTTGTGATGATTTCTTTTCCTAGTTCTAAAGGAAAACTTTAACCATTAGTGGCATATATTTTTAAATCTTGTCATGCTTAGTTATAAACATAATCTTTGGTATAAACACAATTTAAAATACTCATGATACATAGCAGTCAAATAGTTTAATAAAGCCGGGCGTGGTGGCTCACGCTTGTAATCCCAGCACTCGGGAGGCTGAGGCAGGGGGATTGTTGTGAGTTCGAGACCAGCCTGGGCTACAAAGTGAGCTCAAGGCCAGCCTGAATGGCATAGTGAGACCCTGTCTCAAAAACACAAGGGCTGGGGATCTAGCTCAGTGGCCTAAGCGCCTGCCTGGCAAGCGCAAGGTCATGAGTTCAATCCCCAGTGCTGCAAAAAAAAAAAAAAAAAGTTTAATAAAATAAAAAATATAAAATTACACTCATGTGAAAGACTTAGTAACTACATAAACTTCTAGTAATTGGCTAATACATTAAGACCTGAGTTTCTTGAGATTCGTAGCAAAAAGAAAAATAAATAGTAAATTACATAGTTCCTGTTAGTTTCGATGACAGAGGATGATTCACTGAAATAGAAAACTCTAGTAGTTTTGGAGCACTACTCAAGCCCCCAGATAAGAAGGACTATATCGTTATCTTTATATAAAGTTATGGGTGAACATGTTCCTCATGGTACTCCTGCTTTTCCACATTATCCTATTCAAAGAACATATTATGAACATTTTATTTTCAGCATGCTCCAGTCTAAACTTTTGAGCTCTCTCCCTTCCTTCTACATATGGATGTACGTAATCATTTTGAAACATCTCATGTGCCAATAACCTTTAGTCTATCAATATACTGTTATCATTAGTACGGACACTTTCAGCTACATTTTTAGTCATTTTTAATACTATAACAGGCAGTTTTGAACCATTATACAGAGTATAGAAAATTAACAAAAATTCTCATTTTATATAGCTCTCTTTCAAATCAGTTCGTTTAACCTCAATCTTGCTTAACATGAATAAAATATTTGCTTGTTTTCCTTTATATAAATCATTGAAATATTTCTTCTTTTTATAGCTAAGGTTGATTTATCACATTAAACTACAGTTAATTCATTATATCACCACACAATATTTCATTGTGTAGTCATACTTTTTACCCTCTGCATACATTAGTTCAATCAATTTTTAATACAGGTGCATTTAAGCACTATGACTGCCAATATCAGCAAATCAACTTTTTAAGTAATTGTATACTTTTTAAGTATTACAAATGCAATAGTCAATAAATCAAATTTTCCCCCAGTATTTCAAATTCTAGTCATATGACTAATACTATCATCCCTCCCATTTTCTCTTCCTTTATATTGACAGAAAATTGGCAGGTAATACTAAACTACTAGGATATTCATGTACAAGAGTTCAAATCAGGGAAAGGTCAAAGTAGACTTCCAGGTTTATGGTGCCAGGATATAGCTACTACTTACAAGCCAAGGACATGTTTCCAGTGTCCCAGAGATCTTGCATCTTGATGCATGCTAGAGTCTTTTTTAACTCATAAGTGAGAATATAACTGTAGCTAAATTGTGATCCTCTTTACGAGATATTGGAAAGATGCAAGTCCTAAGTAATTCTGTAAAACTAAAAGGGATTTTACATCTAGCATCCTAAAGTGTAGAATACAATAATTTTTTATTATACAGGCATGTTTTAGAATCCATACAAGGTGACAAATAAGGAATGATAGTATGTTCCCTCAAAGCTGAATGCATTTTTCTTTTCCTCAAACTTGATGAGCACCTTCTTCACCCTTGTTGAGGATGCGTCTGCTGAATAATTATGTTTTTCCTAAAACGTGACTTGAAAGTATTTCACAAAAAGGCCCTTGTTTTTCTCCTCCTTCTGTAGAATTGTCTTTACTTCTGATTTTATCTTTCTATATTTATGTTTTCAGTAATTGTCTGGTCATGGTACCCAGTTTTTCACCTAGCATCTTCTTTTCCCTCTTGCTACACAAACTTCCTCCACAAAGCAATACCTATTCTCTGAAAGTTTTTGCAGCAATGGCCCAATCCTGCCCTTCAGAATACAGAAGACATCTGGTATCACATGCATATATTTAAAAATCTACCCTGAAATAAAAACCTGTTAGCATTTCAGGGTGGCACAGATGTCAGGCTAACTATATAACACATCCACTTACTATTCCCTGTAACTTCCAAGCATCTTTTCTTTACCATTATTACCTTTCTGGCACCTTTCAAAGTCCTGAATCTGATGCTTCCTCGCAAATCCTTTTTATGTTCTCTGCCATCCCACTTTTACAGCCTCCTTTCTTTTCATTTCTCCTTTCCCTTTCACTGAAAACTTATTTCTCTTCTTTATCTTTTATTCCATCAGTAGTGTTTTTTCCATTTGTTATAAGATCGCTACATTGTTTAACAAAGGTTAAGTTATAAGTACATATACAGATAAATATACTTGTCTAAAGGAGGAGCACATATAGATATACAAGATTCAAAACCATATGTTGAATTGTTATCATCTATGCTGGTGGCAAATTTGAAATTATTCAAATCAATGTGGTTCCTTTAACAAAAGTACTACAAATGTATTATTGACAGAATTTTATTAAAAGAAACTATGTGAGGGCAATATTTTCTAATAAGAAAATATATTGTAAAAGTTCATCTCTATAACTCAATACTTAGGTAACTTTGAATAATATATATATATATTAATTAAATGTTGAGAGTTATTTTATACAGCAGTGTGCATTGATTCAAATGTATGCTTCTAATCTTCAAGTACTAGCTAGGGCCAACTCTGTTTAGCTTCCAAACAGATGAAACTCAAGTTTTCTCCAACAAGTGCATGATATAACAAACTGAGTTATATCAATACCATGGAAAAATACTCAGTAAGAAAATAGAATAAACTACCAATATATACAATAACTTGTGTGTATCTCAAGGAACATATGCTAAGTGGAAAAAGAAGCCAACTTCAAAAGGTCACATGAAATTATACAATGCCATTTATGAGACATCTTAAAATGAACCAATTGGTGGGGTAGAACACATATTACTCATTACCAGAAATTAGAAAAGATGAAAGTAGGAAGATAGTACTATAAAATATAACACAGGGATTCTTTAGACAGAATTCTTCTGTACCTTGACTCTGATGGTTCTGGTTACATAAATCTACATGTATAATAAAATTACTTAGAACTAAGTGTGCAGAATCTGTGAAATGTGAGTAATAACAGTAGATGATATTAATGTCAATTCCCTGGTCGTAATATTGGACTTTATTTATGGTAGGTGAATCCAATGGAGTAAACTGATTGAAGAATATAGGACTCTCTTGATATTTTTTCTTGTGAGTGCATGTAAAGCTACCATGATCTCAAAATGAAACCATCATATTTGAGAGGAAAGACAGAAAAATATATTTTTATCATACTGGAATATATTTTGTAAATGATGTAAAAAATCAATAGCTGTATATCCATTTCCACATTTGTTTATAATGAAAATCCCTGGCAAACAAGGAATGGATGGCCACTATAGTAAGCTTGTGTGTGTTTTTCTAACAAAATTAAATATTTTGTAAATATATTTTACAATAAATGAGTACTATTTTGTTTTAAATGAGGGAAAAAGACATTGATATCAGTTACTCAATATTATACTAGGGTCTCACTCAACACAAAAAAATTCAAAAGCAAAAATAAGATGTCAGAATTGTCATGGAATAGAAATGTTTCCTTATTTCTATATGATAAACTTGAAAATCTAAGTGACTCAAGGAAAAATATTTAATAACTGATTTTTAAATACTTCACCAAGATTACTAGGCACAAAATTAAGTGCAAAATTTTGGAGCATTTTCACAGTAATTAACAAATGATACCACTTTCAGCATCAACAAAAACTTTTGCTATCTAGGAATGTACCTGACAAAATCGCACAAGTCATTTCATACAAACAGGATTATGAAAAGACAGAAATATTGACAAATTAGAGAGATGCAAATAAGTAATACATTTTCCTCCAATTAACAGATACATACAAATGTCAATTTAATTAGATTTCCAATAGCTAGATGAAATTTAGAAAATGATCCTGAAATCAGTGCAGAAGCCTAAAAGATAGAGAATAGTCAAAATAACCCTGAAGAGTAAAAGCCCTGTGGAGATAGCTCCCAACCAGAAAGAGGCTTATGCTATAAGCTCTGTTAGTTAAGAGAGCAATGGTATTGTCAGTTCTCAGGAACAAAAACACTTCTGGAACACATGGGGAGCCTAGAAATAGAGCCATGCATCAATAAAAGCCCACAGTGTAAAGAAGTGGCAAAACTTAGTATGCAGCACAGGTGGCATTACAAATTGCATGGAAGAGATGAATCAGTTTCAATACATTGCAGTGGGACAGTTGGTTATCCATATGAAAATAAACAGACCCACATCTCCATCTCACACTATTGGAAAAAATAAATTTCAATGGATTAAAAAGTTAAATGTGGAAAGCAAAACTGCACAACTTCTAGAAATATAAGAGAATGTTTTTATGACCTTTGTGTTCAAAAACTCCTTAAAATGCAAGAATTATAAATTCAACAGAGGATAAAGGTTAGTAAATTTAAGTGTCTTAAAATTCAGATCTTATTTTCTAAAAAAAGACATCACAAAAAATTAAAAGACAAAGTCTCGTTATAGGAAAATATATTTGTCAAAATATAACTGTGAGAGGATTTGTATAAAGAATTTATAAATGATCCCTGAAATCAGGTAGAGAAAAAAGGAAAATAACCCACTAAATAATTCAAAAATATATGAGAACAGTTCGTTCATGCAAGAGAACTCAAAATGAAAAAGGCTGAACTTCATGAAGATTCAGAGAATGTGTAATTTCATACATATTTTATTATACATAAATATATTTACACATAATTTTATAGTCATACACATCAACGATATAATTACATCTCTTAGATTAGCAAAGCTCTAAATATGACAAAACAAAATTTTGTAGAACCTGTGAAGAAATGGAAACTCTTTTAAAGTGCTTATGTGTTTATAAATTTGGATAAATATACTATCAAGCATTTTGATAGCAAGAAGCAAAGTAAATGTGCATATATGTGACTATCCCTCAACCAAGAAATTTACTTCTGGGTATGTAATGCAGACAAGTTTTGCACAGATGTGCAGTGAAACTGTTTGTATATGGTTTCATTACCATATTGTTTCACGATAGAAAAATTGGTTTAAATAGTCATTAAAGAAGAATGGGCAAATAAATTGTGGTATAGTAATATTTATTACATAAATGAAAATAAAACTACATGTCAATATGGATAAACCTCTAGACTATAATTTCAAAATCCAAAATAAAATTGCTTAACCATCCACACAGTAAATCTACAAGACAAAGCCATATAACTCTATAGATACATTTGTGTTTGTTACTGATCTACGGCATGGTGGAATGATAGATATCAAGTCCAGGATAGGACCCAAGGCTAGGACGAAAGGAGAGAATCAGTGAAGTACACACAGAAGAAAGAACCTCAGCACTGGGTGTTAACATTTGAGTTTATGCAAAATTTCAGAATCAAATGAACACCTAAAGGCAAAATGGAACATGTATGACAGACCATGAAAAGAAGTGGACAAGTAGGGAGGTGGAATCTAAATAAAAGGTCTTAGCATCAAACTAAATAAAGATCTTAACATGAAACACAAGAAGTGAGAAATGGGAAGCCAAGAAATATTCTCTGAGATGTGGAAAAATTACCACAGACTCATTTTTGCAGAGTACATGTGACATTTGTTAAGTGAAGTTTCCCTTGGCGTCATATTACCAGAGTTAAGATGCCCAAAATTCTTTCCTGAAGCCATCCCATTCTGTCAATTTAACCAATCTCTTGAGAATTTCAAGACCAGAGCATATTAGGGAACCGGGGAAAATGCTACCTCCTAGTAAAGTGTCTTCATCACAAGACAAGAGTCCTGTTAAATGACAAGTCCAGTTGGCCATATGGGTCTCTAGAGTTGGCCAGAACAGTCACAGAATATATGAATTCAGACAGAAAGACATTTTAACAAACGTGTATATAATATACCAAGCTCACGATGTGGAGTATATGCTAATGCAGTTGCAGACACAGTGGGTACAAAGTCACCACTGCAGCATATGCACATGGTCATTAATGCTTTCAGTGGAGTGTGTGTTACCTTTTCAAGTCAAAGACATAAGGATGCACCATGGCAGAAATATAATAGTAACAATCTGGATCACTGTTTTCTCTTTACAGCTATAAGACTATGCATGAGGCAAACTGTCTTTGTAAGCTGCTCTCCCTCTTTGGGTACTGGGCTGGAGGCCTGAGTTACTTGTGTAGTGTAGAAAGACATGGAAAATATTAGATTCAAACTATCTGTTTCCCTCCTCTCCAAATAATCTTGTTCTTCAGTGCACTTGGTGAAAGCTTCTCCTGGAGAGATTAATGAGGTTAGGAGATGAGTTAAGTCATTTATTTTTCCATTACATCAAGAAAGGGTCCAAGGTTGCTGCTTTCAATAAGCACTCGATTGATCACATGACCATTAAGCTTTCCTGATTCTCTAGGTCCATCTGAATTTATTCATGAAGGCAGAAAGCATCCTAAAAGCCTAGGATGAAGCAGCATGAAATTCAATAGGTCTTCTGCCTTGCTCAAAAGCTTTCCCACGTGTATAACCTGCATACATACTGTGTAGAATAATCTGTGATATACAGGAAGTGCTGGCGTTCATGAAGAAGTACTCCATTTGGCTTCAAGTTTGCAGTCATGTGCGGAGAAAATGTAAAGTGGAGGTCACCTTTGCTCTCACAATGCCTTCCACTCTATCGAAACATCTCTGATTCTGTTTCTGTGGTATAATTTAGGTTAGTTTTTCAGAAAATATTTCAGGGAAACTTACAAGAGTTTTAATTTTTTCAGTACATTTTATCCTTTACTAAATATGAATATTGTATCTCATGTAGTCAGCCATGAAATGTTATAGCTGCAAGGGTCAAATATTCTTGAATAGCCAACTGCCTTCCAAGTAAAGATTTCTTTTACATTTGTCCTTACTTACATAATCTCTGTTTCACAATCAGGCTGCAAAACTCCAAATTCTATCTTAGATGCTTTTTCAATTCAACCTTAAATATAATTTTTTTTTGCTGGTAAGATCCTCTTTCTGATTTTTGATTGATTATTTACCTGGAGTCCTTGTTTCCTAGCAATGGGAAAGAGTTCTTGAAAAAAGGGTAATTTTCCTCTTGAGAAAGAGAAAATTCTCCTTTAGAAGAAGACTATCTAATCATAACCATGGACATCAATGCCCAATTATCACACATTCTCATTATTTGGAGAATGAAGTGAATGGTGTCTACTATGTCATTTATTTTGTTAATACTTTTGCCTTTACCTAAGACTAAACTTTCCCTAGAGGTTGTCTGAATCAATGAAGTATTTAGGTCTTGAGCTGGCTTCTTTACTTGGCAATCTCCTTGTACACAGCTGTAGCAGATACCAACTCTACCTGGGAGGCAGTAAAGTTTGCCGTATCTTAAATAAGGTAACAAAAGCACACTAATTCTTAAATAATATGCAGTTCTCTCTTCTCTGACTAAAACACATGCTCTCCCCCTCAACTTTTTAAAAGTACCCTGAAACACCGGGAATGAAGCTTATTACCAGGGAGATAATCAGTCTCTGTGGTGGCAGAATTCAATATAAGGTTTTTAAGAATAATTGCTCTAGGGAAAGTACATAGTAAATTATCAGTATCTTAATTCTTATCATAGAAAATGATGCCTATAAAGATTATAGTCAGTAGGAAACTCTAATCTTTTCTGAGCCAAATTTGAGAAATTTACATTTCCAAGATTTTAACTTTTATGTTATACTGATTAAATATATGAACTGATTATTTTTTTTACCTAGACCAGTGATAGCAAATCTTTTAGAGCTCTCAGTGAACAAACAAGCACCTGCAGCACAAGTGCCATACGTAAGTTCACCACCACTGACACAGACTAAATAATTATAAATCATTTTCTATAATACAGATCAAAAGCTAAAGCAGAAGCCTGAGCTTATCCCATGAAGAAGTACTTTACATAGCCTTGAGGAATGGAGGGATGTCTAAGGTCCTTGTATGCAACCTGAGGGAAAAAGGAATGTCCTGTGTTCACAGAAAGCAAATAATCAGGCCTATAGTCGGTAGTATGCTAGGTCTAAATTTGAAAATGCAACATGAATGTAAGTTTTTGTTTTCAAGTACTTAAATTACTAATGGCCCTGGAACATAAATCATGATTTCTTTCTATGAAAAGGTTGATAAATATCTCAATTCACACTAAAAGGAAAAACAGTGGTGCATATGCTAATGTGGCTGCAAAGTGGGTACGAAATCATACTACAGCCCGGCCCCTCCTACACACACGATCACTAACACTTTTAATGGAGTATGTATTACCTTTCCAAGTCAAAAGTATAAAGGCAAACTATGCCACCATATAATGATAAGAATTTGTAACACTAAGTAATCCAAATCAATTTGGATTTCTATTCACTGTTATTCTGTAAACTATCATCTCCTCTACTAATTCCAAGAAATGTAAGTCTATCAACAACAAATTTCTCATTCAGAGCTGCTCTCCAACACTATCAGTTCTCTTCCTAAAAGATATTAAGAGCAAGACTTTGTTGTTTAAAAATTTATATTTTAAAAGCCAGAAATCTTTAGAGCCTCTCTTCTACCTGATGTTCTATAAACAAAATTCTACTAATGTCCTTGTCTTGTCATGGTCACTCTCTCCATTAGATCACAGACTTCAAGCAGTTCACGAAAATCATTCTCTTTTTCCTCTTGGAAACACTGATAAGCTACTTTTCCCAGATTCCTTCGCAGTTGAGTATGGGATGTGCCTGAGTCCTTGTCAATCCGAATTGTGACTCAAAATGATTCCTGTGCATAGTACCTAAAATCTCCCCCAGGTTTCTACAGGCTCTTTCTAGGTCTTCCCGTGGGATCTGGATTTTAGAAAGCCTGTGGGAATGGCAGAACCACAACATGGGATGAGTCCCTGAAAGACCATAAGAAGAAGAGCCAACCCAGCTTGACACCCCATTCCCTGGCAGGACACTTAAAAGACAAAGAAATGGGTTTCTGTTATGTAAGGTCACTAAAATGTTGAAAGATATGTCTGCTACCATATCTGCCCTAATTAAGCGCTTAGAGTCTCCATAGAGGATTCCTTACACAGCTTAACAAACTGTCTTTGGACCAGCTCTGCTTCTCATGCCAAGGCTCTCAGACGAATGTTTAAGAGATGAAAGTCCCTGTCACTCTGGATAACAATCCTCATAATGATGGAAATGGACTCTTCCCACTGACACAATCGCAAAATCAGCTAATGACTCACTTTCAGAGTTCCAAATACCCAAGAATCAAAACAATATCAATTTACAGATAAAGAGGAAAATCATAGAATGGAAACTTTCACTTGGCAGGGCAGAATAATGTTAGCAATTTACATGGAAAGATTAACAAACTCAGAAATGAAATGCACTATACTAAATAGTTTACATGGGAACAGAGGTTCAGTTTGGGGCAACAGTAATTTTATCATTGCCTTATAATAAGCTTTAGTCTCAAAATTAGCACATCTTTTATTGATTCCCACCTAGGGAGGGTAAAGCTGCACATTCACCCATTAAGAAATTTGAAGTGCCTGAAAAGAGCCAGAAAATTCCAACCAGAGAAGTCATCTCAAAAATAATATTCAAAGTATGATCTTCAGTGGCATTCTGCAGTTCTCTTACTCCTCTCTTTAGATTCTCATAAAACTTGTTTCTGTTTCTGCTGAAACATTGCTTCCTCGAGTCCAAAAAGGAGACTCAGACCCCTAAATAAAGATGGTTTCCCTGCAGATCATCCTAACTTCATTCATCCTTTCTGCAAAAAACAAAATTCTTCTTACCAACTCTCCCAGATTCCTATGGTTTCTGTATTCTGTATAGGAGAGTTTGTTCATGTCATAGGTGAAAATGTCAGTATACACTCAAAACCATGATCTGTCTCAATTTCCTGTTCATCATATTTACCTAGTTCATCTATTCACACTTAGAAGATTAATTCATACCTTCTCCTTTTACATGTACCTTTTACACCCTCTCTTAATACTCTAAACTCATGACTTATTTCCAATTCAGGAAAACACACAAGCAACACAAAGACAATTTCGAGTCTTCTGCCTTCATGTTTAACGACACATCAGTATCTGCATCTGCATTCTCTGCTTCCTGCCTCTCATTATGAATTAACAATTAAAGTACATCTTCTCCTTTAAGGAAATCATATTTAGAAAAACAACTTTGAAAATGTAACCAGCTTGTAAATCATTCAAAAATGTATATGTAAAAATTATATTAGTTCCCATGCCCTCTCATCTAGCCAAGGAAAATAATCCAGAAACTGAGTTCTCTTCAACATCATTAGTTTTTTTTTTCACTTGATTAGTGAATATAACCAACATAAAATGATGCTCTAATCTCTAAGATGTCTTTCCATTGACATACTTCCCATTGTTTTCTAGTTACTGCCTTGGATCTATTTTCCCTCTATGAAACACTTCCCAAAAAAGAGTTGTCCATGTTCTCTAGCTGCTGTCCTATTATTCCCTTCAACACTTAATTCATTCCAGCTATGCACTGTACTATTCAACCACATCTCAAAGTGCCTATCACACATGACCTTATTTAGAAACAATATTTTACTCTCAATTTAAAATAACAGTTTACTTTTTCTTCTTGAACTTTCTACCATGTAGATAGTTTGGAGAAGCTAGAGGACAGTGTGTAGAATTTACATCTAAAGAAGATATTACAGTGAGTAGAACGAACAAAAAGAAGAAAGATGTCAGAGAAGACTCACATGGGAGCAAGTATAATGAGAAGGAATTGGCAACCTGAAGGACTACTAATCAGCCTCTGTCCATTTCTGAGACTAAATCTGAAATATGAGAACTAAAATCAGCATAATTTCCTCTTCATGGTTTTACCAGCAATGGCATCAGCATATTTTCCCATTCTAATGTTTAAACAACGCTGAGACTAAGCAAAAACAACCTAAAGAAATCTGTCCCTGGAGATTGACTGTGAGCACATCAGAAGCACATTTATCCAGACTGACTTTAAGACTCTCGGCTTATTTTGTTAGATTAACTATTATGTTGCAGACTTTGTGTAGTCCCAAACAGTTTCCCTCTTTGTAAGATTAATCTTTAACAGACATATCTCGGGCCCTAAATCCCTGTAAGCATATTTTCCCAATGTCATCATCTTGAGGTAGTCGCTCTGATCGAGCACAAATATTGCTTTTGTAAGGGCTGGGCATGGTGGCTCACGCCTGTAATCCCAGCACTCGGGAGGCTGAGACAGGCGGATCGTTGTGAGTTCAAGATCATCCTGGGCTACAAAGTGAGCTCAAGGCCAGCCTGAAGGGCATAGTGAGACCCTGTCTCAAAAACAGGGCTGGGGATCTAGCTCAGCGGTCTAAGTGCCTGCCCGGCAAGCACAAGATCATGAGTTCAATCCCCGGTGCCGCAAAAAAAAAAAAATACTGCTTTTGTAGAAAACAGTTATTCTGGTGGTCTTTTGAGATGCTGACAGCCAACACACTAAAGAGGGATATTAGAATTTTAACAATAGAGAAAGTTTAGGACTTTATAAAGAAAAGACCTTTGAAAAGTTCTTAGAAAACAATAAGGAAAATTAGAAAAAGATTGGAAGTTTTTAAAAATATATAATATTAATATAATAAAGCAAATCTCCAGATACTTTGAAAAGAGAGTATGAAGGCATAGTGTTTGAATTCCCTTCTTGCTACAGTAAATTGGCAAAATATTAAGTTTTTAGTATTCTACATTATAATTCTGTAAAAATCCTTCAACTATTAGCCGAATTCCCTTTATTGTTTCATCAGATCTTACCATTTCTACAAAGGTAGAAGGTCAACCTAGCATCACCTGAGGAAGCTAAGAAATATTTTTATGGGATTCTCCAGGACCACTCTTTCACACACACACATATACACACAGGTTTTCACCTATATGCAGGCATGCAGGAGCATTGTATTGATAGGAATTATTCCATTAACTTTAACATCAAAACCTTTGAGATAATCATCACAAAATTAGAAGTCAGGTCTCTAAAATATTAAATCATACACAGCTAATTTATACTAATATTCCCTAATGAGCAACTGATAACCTAAGTCTTTATTTTTAATAACTGTAATTATTAAAAGTATAAAAGAAAAATAGCATTTAAAAAATGCAATTCATTGTTGAAGTACTGATTCTTATAAGTGAAGAACATAAATTATTTTCCAGTGCCCAATGTGTATTTTTAAAGGCAGCAACAGTAAAAAGTAATAAAGAAAATAATTCACAAGTTGAATTTTAGAACAATCATATTTTCTGATCCAA
>RJWT010028117.1:0-15297 GCA_004365215.1 Cuniculus paca
GGAAGATTCCAGAAATAAGCAATTCATACAGTTTAAATTACATGATGTTCTGAGTAGCATGATCAAATCTTTCAGCATCCACCTTTGTCCCATCTGGAATGTGAATCAGCTCTTCATCTAGTCTAGCATATTCACGCTGTATATATATCACCCAGCCATTAGTCACTTAGTAGCTGTCTCATTGTCAGATTGACTGCTGAAGTACTACAGTGCTTGTATAAGGAGTTCAATACTGGATATAGTTTCAGACAACCACTGGAGGTCTTGGGGTGTATGCCTTGCAGCTAAGAGGGAAGGACTGATACATTTCTTTGTGAGGTAGAAATGAAAGAAGAAAGGAGAAAAGACTAAATAGAGACAAATTTCACAGCCTAGGCTGCCTGTGGGATCTGGCAGACTCTCCATTCTCATCCAGCAGGGTTCTACCATGTTCCGATGCCTCAGGTTTCCCTTGATTTACTTAAAGAGCTGTTACTAATGCACACTCTGGAATGCTGTCGGTTCTCTGACAGTTTATCTTCTAGAGATTTGTTCGCTAAAGTTCTTGGGCATATGATCTTAATGGTTCTGGTATCTGCTGACTTTTTCTCATAGTACATTGTTTCCTTTGCCATTTGTTGGACTGAGAGTTTACCTTCAGTGGGACTCTGTCTGTAAGACTCCTACGTGGTCTGGTATGGTATTATGTCCCCTGTGCTCAGTTTTACTTTTACTTCTCTCAGTTTACCTTGGGGTAGTAGCAAACCGGGGCTGGTTTTATGTCAATTGCTCAGTTTGGGGGCTAAGGTGAACTCAAACCCCATGGCTGTGTGCAGGACAAGACATCCACTTGTGTCAGTGGGCGTCACCATTGTTTTTCATGTTTCTGAAATGTCACTCTTTGAATTCTCTTGTCTTCAGCATTCATGAATGGTCCGATTCTTTTTCTTTCTGTGCACAGAGCCTCATTTCTAGTCCCTTTACGGGCATCACCTCACTTTGCCAGATTTTCATAGAAGCTATCTTCTCAGGGACAGCTATGTCAGCTCATATCTTACAACCCCTGGAGGCTGCTCATGCTTTCATGTGAGGTTGGTCATGCATTTAAAAGGACATTGATTATATTTATCCTTCATTTTTAGAAGTTTTATTGCATGAGAGTTTTCAAATGATCTTTTCTTAATTTTTCTGGAAATTATAGACTGGTTTTTTTTTTTAAAGAAATGTGTCATGCTCAAAAAAGTGTATGAAACCAAGTGGTCTTGTTCAACAAGAGCAATTTATGAATGAAAAAAAATTATTCTTGAGCTCGAAAACTTCTATTATGTTGAGCCACATAACATTGCCCATATTTGACCTTTTTGCTTTCCAAAACCAATTTCAAATGGCTTGTCTGAATATGAGATTGCACAGTGACTCAGTTCAAAGACTACCCAGGTGGGAAGGAAATATCAAAATCATAACCAGAAAGGATCCTTAAAGTGGTCTGTGGACCAGCTACCCTAGAACTATCAAGGAGAATAAAATATTATAGATTCTCAGGCCCCACTCCAGATATTTGATACGAATCCTGGAAATAAAAGTATTTTTGCATATCTTCCCAAGTAATTCCGATGCATAGCCCTATTGGGGAACACCTGATCTTGGACAATACTCCACCCGGAGATGTACTTTTTATGGTCTTGGTAGGGGAACAACCTTCCTCCACTCATATACTTCCAATGACAAGGAACTCTCTGGTACACATGAGCCTCCCCATTGGCATGCCTGATATTCCTTCCTGTGCTGCACTGAACAGTACACTCTCAGTGCCTACTGCATGCCTTCCAGCTCTCTCCAGTCCCCAGCATAATTCCTGGAGAGCCATCAGAACCAGCTTATCCTTCTTTCTTACACTGACAACGGTCTTGACACTGGCTGTTATGGTTTAGATATATAATGTTCCTCCAACCCTCATGCAGCCAGAGGCAGGGCTTTTGGAGGGTGGGTAGATTCTGAGGATGCTGTTCTTGGTGCATTCATCTACTCGTGAGTTCAGGAACTTAAAGTGCTGTTGAGAGGTGGGGCCTGATCCAAAGAGTGCATCACTGTGTGTAACCTGGGAGGGTACATCTCCCTCCCCAGCTTCTCTCTTCTCTCTCTTCTTCCTGGCTAACATGATGATACTAGCTTTCCTCCACAGCAGGCTTTTCCACTGTGGCATTTCTAAGTTTGAACCAGCCAAGCATGAAATTTCTGAAACTGTGAGCCAAATAAAATTTCATGGTAGCCTCTGTTGTATTCCTACAGTCTTGTTTGAAGTCCTGTATTGCTTTCATTGTTTTCTTTTGATTGGTTTTATTCTATTTTATTTGATTGTATTATACCTGAGGGTAAAGGCAGTTATTCTGAAGATAACAAGAGGCATTTTGGTAGCCATTATTGATCTCCTTTCATCTTGGTTTGAAGTCTTGTATTATGTTCATTGTTTTGTTTTGATAAACTATTCTATTTTGTTTTGTTTGTTTTTATTATGTCTAATGATATAAACAGCTACTTTGAAGGTAATAAGATGCATTATGGTAGCCACTGTGGTATTCCAACTGCCTTGTTTTGAAGTCCTGTATTGCTTTCATTGTTTTGTTTTGATTGGTTTTATTCTGTTCTGTTGTGTTTGATTTTATTATGCCTGATGGTATGGGAAATTATTTTGAAGAGAGCAAGGGGCAACATGGTAACCATTGTTGGTTTATTTTATTTTGTTTTGAAGTCTTGTATCACATTCTTTGTTTTGTTTTGGTTGGATATTGTTTTATTTTGTATTTGTTTTATTCTCTTCAAAATAAAAAGAAAATTATGTCCAAGGGTCTAGAAAGTTACTAAGACACTAGTTTTGCATTGTGAAAGGTGAAAAGAAAGAGGTGAAGGAGGAAGTTAGTATGGTACAATACATGCATGATTATTCTCAGCAAGGGGCAAAACATGTTCTATGAGGAGGGAAGCATGGGAAAGAGGAGGAGCTTATGGGAAGTTTAGAGTCAGAAATTAACTTTCTTATGCTGGGAGCAACAGACAAGATTCCCCAGAGATGGCAGACTGAACACGGTAACAGAAAAGGAAGGCTCGTCAGCTTCATCCTAAAGGTAACTGTACGATTGGTAATAAAGTTTTTCTGACTCAGTTCCACAAAGGTTATTGTTGATACATTTCCTGGACTGTGCTTTGAAAATTCCTTCCATCAGGTGCTGCTGGGCCATCTGCTCTCAATCCTTGCAAAGAAGTTTCACTACAGAGGAAGAGAGGGTGGCAATGTGTCCGCTCTTGAACCCGGGGATTCTAGCGTATGTGGTAGATGAGGTGAATGAGATCTAGTATTGTCACATTCCATGGCATTTATAGGCTGGGACAAGAACAGTAGATGCAAAAGCAGGACACTTCCACTGTGACTGGTTGGCATGCCTCTGGTCTGACTGGATTGGCCAGATGTTTTAGGATTTGAATTCTGAAGCATGGGTCTCAAGAAGGAGATGATAGAGCTATGTCCTTTGTTTCTGACTCATATTCCTGTAAACTGCTGATGAATGCCTTTATTATTCTTGCCACAGCTTCTGATCAGAGGTGCCATACACTTCTTTCTCTAAGTGTCTGGTAAGAAGCTAGTGTATGTGTGTGTGTGTGTGTGTGTGTGTGTGCGCGCACATGTACACACATATATGTGTATACACACAATCATCTCTCAGACCTTCTGTATCACTTGTGCTAAGAAGGTGGACAAGAGTGTTTCAGTCCACGCTAAATGGCTTGAAGTCATGAATGGTGGTGTTATTTCAGTACCTTGGGAGGTTGAAGCAGGAAGTTTCAAAGTTCAAGCCCAGATTGGGTAACTTAGTGACACCCTGGATCAAAATAGGAAAAAAAAATTTTTTTAAAAAAGGGCAAGGATGTAGCTCAGTGTGGAAGCCCTGGGTTCAGTCTCCAGTAACATAAAAATGAATAAATGAATAAATAAATAAATAACTTGAAAATGCTATGAGCTTTGAGCTCTTCTGTCTGTTGGAACTGGATTTTCAGCTTTTTCTCTCTGTTGTTGTCTACTCACTCCCAGTTTTGCCTGCTTCCAGAAGCAGCTTGTCCAAAATCACTTCTATTTACTTTAAGTTTATTAGAGTTTCATGTAACACATGAGTAAACAGTCTGAGGGAGTACATGAGTCCTGAACAGCAATTTTGCCTTCCTGGAGGAGTTTTTATTTTAAACTCCCTGTGGATCAACTGGTTACAGGTTAGTGAGAAGGGGCAGAGGTCAGCTTATAATAGATGAGCCTGACTATACAGCAGATGGAGTAAAGTTCAGTACACTGGAGAGGAGTTATTTGCACAACTATTGTCTTTGACCCTTTATGAAAGGAATCACTTCAGGTTCTTCTGAACAGGATTTTTCTTGACATGCTTAGGGATTCATTTACATATAATTACACATCTTTTTCATGAGTGTCTTTATATGGTCTAGAAAAAAATATGATGAACACTGCTGATGCGTGCCTTCCAAGAGAAACTCAGGCTGATGAGAACCATTACAGGGGGTCCTTACCCACCTTATTCACTGGATCTTCTGACTCTTCCCCAAAGTCAAAGTGACCACAAAAGGTGAACGATTTGAATTGATTCATGACACTGAGGCAGCCATGACAGTGCAACTAAAGACACAAAAGGGGACTTGCAGAACTGCTTCAGAAAGTGCCAAGAACAATGCAATAAATGTGTTCAAAGTGAGCAAGAGTATTTTGAGGGGGATTGAAGCATTATGTCTTTTACCATAATACCTTTTCTCAGAAGCTAAACAGTCACAGTATCCTTTGATCCTACTACCCTATGCACAGTGTATATGTGTGTGTGTGCTGGGGGTGAAGGATATAAATGGACATATACATGTCTGCACACATATGGAGAGAGAGAGAGAGAGACAGAGAGAGAGAGTTTTTCTGATTCTGTATGCACTGCACCAGTTTCTCTCATATCTCTTTCCTAACTCTGACTGTTGTTTTGGGCTCACTGTAAGCCTTACCCTTCCTAGTCTTGTATTTCTGAAGTCACTAGAGACTTTTATTGGATCTCCCCCCACCAACTGAATTCTCCAACTCTATACATTAGAATCCTTAGCTGCCAGATGTTTCCTCTGGAATGAATGTTGTCGCATTGTCACAATGGAAGCAATATCCCATGTGCCAAAGGATGCCTGAGCTGCAGAAGTCTCAAACAAGGAGGCTGGGGACAGGTTCATATTTAACTTCAGACAGTTTTGTTTAGTCTGAAAAGTATCTTAAAATATGTGAAAGTAGCTGCCAACATTTCAAGTGTGTGGGATTTTCATGCAAGCTCTGGATTTCTGGTTTCTCTTGAAAAGAAATGGAAGACCTGACCATGCTGGACGGTGGCAATATTTGGCAACAATTGACTAGAGGTGAGTAGCAGATGCTGTTCAGTTTCCCAGTTTTCAGTGAGCCATCTGATTCAGGAGATTTCCTGAGGCACAGGCACTGAAGTTTAAACCTTTGCTTTATCTTCTTTGGCACCTGCTCTGTGGCACCTGCCCCATTTTTCCTGTCTATATCTTTTATTGTCCCCTAGATCTGGATTGTTGACTTGTTCGTTCACCCCTTTGACTTTGGTTCCAATATTCTCTCTGGATTGTGCCATCTTTCCCCTGAGGGAACAAGATTTTGTTTCCTGTTTTCTCAGCATTTTCTGAAGCCTTGCTATAAATGAACAGAAATTACAGTCATCCCACACATCAGACTTTAAGTGCCACCTGTCAACTGGGCTCCGGATACCTTTATACACTAATCGCTGTGGATGATCTGGGGTTTTTATACTGTCAAAAAATAGAGCTGAACACAGTGGGCACTTTGGATTACACACATCCAACTGGGGGTCTTGCCTTTGAGGAAAACTCTAGGGTTGAATCTGATCTCCGAAATTCTCCATCTCTTCCATCGAAGTGTCCTCTGAAACCCCAGTACAGTTTGTACTGAAATTCTAGTAAGGTCATTAACATTCAACATCCTGTAGTTGTCACCCTCATTCTGGATGATTTTGTTACCATGGGATTTTGAGAAGGTACAAACCATGTAAGAATTCTGTCTTAGTTACTTTTTCTCTCATTGAGACAAAATACCTGACGCCCAAAGTGGAAGAAGGAGAGGTTTATTTAGCTTACAGTTTTGGGGGTTTCAGTCCATACTCAGCTGGTTCCAAGGCAGGGTGGCATGGCTGCAAGTGGCAAGAGCAAACTGCACCAAACAGGAAAAACACGCCCCCATTCTGAACTTGTATTGTATGTCGGCTCCACCCCTGGGTGGGTGCAGGACTCACACTGCCAATCCCAGCACTAGACAAGGAGTCAATCACAAATGCTAGATTCAGCCACTTCCGTGACTACATGAGGATTGAGGGGGCCATCTATATACAAACCGTAACAAATTCTATTTCCTGGCCTCAGCCCAGCTAATTAGACCTACTATGAATCCAGTGTTAGCAAAGAAGATAATGCTGCACTGGTAAGTGAACTTCACTTTTCTTTATTATAAAGTTTTCCCTGCTCCTATTTTTCTTCTTTTTTCCCTTTGGGCAGGAAAGAGTATCAGGAGGGGGACTAGGTAGTCTGGGGCTTCGTGTAACATTTATTTCATTGATTGAGGCTTTTGATAGGGGAAGGAATGAAGACAGAGAAAGTGATTTCTAAAAGTCTGGTTCACTTAGCATCTGTCCTTGGACAATGCAAACTGCACATGATCAAGTTCTTTTTAGACAGAAAATGATTGATACAAGGACAGAAGCAGATGAGTCACTTATTTTTGCAAGTTCATTAGCTGGATAGACTTTGCTAGAATTATAGCATCATAGTAGCTGAAAGTTGACTATGACTCATCCCTGTCTTTTGCAGAGAAAGAAAAATCTGAGTTCAGAGCGAGTGGTAGGATTTTAGTCACTCATTCTTTCATTAATTACAGCAGTCAAATAGTCACTGACACCCAAGGTCTGACATTTCGGGCTGATGGAGAAACACAGATGAAAGTTGTAGATTTTATTTTCAAAGACCTAGTTTTTCCAGTGTGGGAGACTGAATGGGCGTGGTGACACTGTGGTCAATACAAGGATTTGTGGTCAGCCTGTCTGGATCAGACCCCAGTCCTGATCTGAATATTCTTCTGACTCCCCACCTTTGGACAACTGACTAAAGCTATCTGTAATCCTATATCCTTCATTTTTAGAATGGAAATAATATCTTCCTTTGAGTATATGTCAAGAGCATTAAAGATAGTTGGGGTAAATTGCCTGATATATAGGAAGCCCAGCAACTGTAGCTATTACAAAAATAAACAACCTCAGTGAAAATTGGTATGTGAGGAGGATAAGGAGGAATATCTCAAATATTTTGCAGGGGTAGCTTGAAGGAAAGCTTCAACAAGGGGATAGAGAAAGCATTCTGAGCAGATCTGGGAGCATGGTGAGGAGGGAATGCTTTTTGGTGTAAAGAATGAAATATGTGAGGGATGAGGAAGAGGGGAGGGGAGGAGAAATGAGGAGGAGCAGGAGGCAGGCACAAGATTCCACTGATGTTACCAATCCAAGGAGGATTTGTGGATGGTGCCCATTTGATGATCTGTGTTCCTGATAGAGCACAGTGTCTTCTGGGAGACTAGAACGGTAGGAAAGAAAAGCTGGAGGGAAGGTAAGACGTGCAGGTCCGAGTATATGGTGGTGCTGGGACTTCTGGGTGGAGATATCCAGCAGGCAGTGGTAGTGTCTGGACAGAAGAGGACCCTGAGCATGTGAAGGTGAGAGTTTCCCCCTTGTAGAGGGTAGCTGAGAAGGCAAGGACAAGGCCTCAGAGAGGAAGGGGAAGAGTAGAGAAGGGAAAGAGTCCTTGATGGTGTCCTCAGGGTCAGTGGAAATTAGGGACTTGGCAGAGGAGCCTACACCTAAAAAGAAGAAAGTGGAGGTGATATTTAAACTAGAAAATACTTTGTTGGCAAGTGATGCTGAAAAGTTGGGCAACAACCAAGCTATAGGAGTGTCTAGAACCAGGATACATGCACTTGTGTCCTCATTTCCCCTTCTCCCCTTCTTCCTTTTCTTGCCGTTTTTCTTATCCTCCTCATCTTTCTTCTCTTCCTCCTCTTTTTGCTCCTTCTCTTTTCTGTCTTCCTCTCCCTCACTCCTGTAGTCTCCTTCTCTTCTCTTACGCTCCCTCCTTTCTTCCTCCCTGTCTTTTCTTCCCCCTCTTCATTCTTACTCAGCTACCCTGTGCTGAATACATAACTTGGGAAAGTTTTTCCACAGGGTGGCAAAGATGGCCGCTGCCAGCCTCCCATCAAAAGTCTCTCCCTCATCAAAAGTCTCATGTTAACTCCTGTGTCACTCACAGCTACACGACTGGTCAATGGGGCCAGAGAACTGTGTCAAGGATTAGCCAGACCTGGATTTTATGTCATTCAACCAACAGACTGAAAATGAGTGAAGAATAATTATTTTAAAGGTGAGGATGAAAAATGGTACTGGGTCAGCAGAAACACATTTCTTTTTAGAAAACAGGAAAGGATATAATCTTAAAGTGAAAAGTTGCCTGAAGTTAGCAGCTTGAAAACCTGAAAACATTCTTCATTGTTTGTTCATTTTGCTCCAGAAAATTAACAACTTTGTCTTAGGTAAGTCCCTATTGATTGGGGCTTGGAGACCAAAGAGCAAGGAGAAGACTCGATTTCTCATCATTTTTCTATTTTCATGAAAAAAACCCTCCAAGTTTTACACTGTTGCAGAACAAACATAGCTGTGACTCATGTTTCACAATTTATGTAGCCTACTCCACATACTTTTGACAGCTCTATCATGTTTTAGATGCTGTGAAATATTTGTTTTCCTCTGCGAAGCTGGGGTGGCGAAAATCTACTTGCTTCGTGATTACTGAGATTCTGTGTCAGGGTTTTTCAGCTTCAGCTCTATTGACAAGATAATTGACAGGCTATTGAGTAAGATAATTCTTTGTTATAGGGCTGTCTTGTGTGTTCTTCTTTTTCTTCTTCTCATCACTCTCTTTTTCCTTTTTCTTTCTCTTAATTCCTCTCCTCCCTCCCTTTTCTTCTTTTTTCCTTTTCATCTTCTTTCTTTCCTCCCTCCCTCCTTTCCTCCTTTTTTCCTTCTTCCTTCCCAGCCTCCCTTCTTCTCCCTTTCCTACCTTCCTCTCTTCCTTTCCTTTTTCTTCCTCCCTCCTCCTTCCTCCATCCTTATTTTGCTTCCTTTCTCCTTCCCTCTTTCCCTCCCTCCTTCTTTCCCTCCCTCCTTCTTTCCTTCTCTCCTTCCTTCCTTCCTTCCTCCCTTCCTCCCTTCCTCCCTTCCTTCCTTTCTTCCATCCTTTGATGGAAGTTGGATGTTTAGCAGGATCCTGGCTTCCATCCACTATGCCAATAGAAATACCCTCCACTGTGACAACCATAAGTAACTCCAGACATTGACAATTTTTCCCTGGAGAAAGAAATGTATTTCTGACTGAGAGTCACTCTTCTACTCTTTGGTTTCTACTCAGGTAACATGCTAGGAAAAGGACCTATGGCAATGAGAAGGAACTGAAGGACAGGAATAAACTACAAAAGAACAGCCCTTTGCATGGTGTGACCTTGACAGGATACAGACTGAGGCACATCTACCATCATCCTTTACTTTCTTATCACCTAATCTCAGGAGAAGAAAAATGTGGGAGATCCACCCAGCATCAGAATAATTAAAATCCAGGTTTAAAATGAGAGCTTGTAATATAATAGAAGCCAGCTGGAGCTCTTCAGCCAGTGAAAGGAGTAAGTTTGCTGCCTATAAATAGCACAATTGGCAGCCAAACCCTCTGAAAAACATTCAACATGCCAGTGTCAGAGGAAGATATGTCCAATGCTTTACATGCTGAAAATAAATACTGCGAGTTGAAAATAAGTGGCATTATTAGCATAAAGGGAGTCCCTAATTAACCAGCAATAGTCCATTACTGTAGCCTTCAATTCATTAAATTGCATAATTACATAAAAACTCAGTTGACGCTTGATTCAGTCAGTGTATCTGGTATTGTCTCCTCAATAATTAGTTCTATAATTGTCAGTTTGACAGGGCAATTAAAAATGTTTGAAGACATTGTGTCAGCTTCCCTGTGCAAAGCTGCACTCAGCAGGACGTGTCTCAGACAAAACTTCCATCTGGGCAGCTGGATGGGTTCAGTTCCTGGGGTGAAAAGGAGGCAGGGTAGGTCCTCGAGGGGTCAAAAAGAAATGATCTATGGCTTCCTGGAGGAAATTATTCTATCTGGGTGAATTGGGTGTGTTGTGACATAAATGTGCCTCTCCAAGGATACATTAGAAATTTCATCTCTAGAGCAATGGTGTAAAGAGGTTGGATCTTCCAGAGATGATTAGGCCATGAAGTTTCTGCCTTCACTAGTGGATTAGCGCCAGTTCTAAAAGGACTTGAGACTGCCAGCTCCGTCTCTTGCTCTCTCATGCTTTCTCTTTTGCTGTTCCACCACAGGACAACTCAGCAAGAAGACTCTCATCACATGCAAGCAATTCAATATTGGACTTTGCAGCTTTCAGAACTGTAAGAAATACATTTACTTTCTTTAAAATTACCCAGGCTGAGCAGGGCATGGTGGTACATGCTTACAATCCCAGAATTCTGGGAAGCTGAGGCAGGAGGATCACAAGTTTGAATCTAGCCTGGGCAACTTAGTGAGATTCTGTTTTGAAATAATTTTTTAAAAAGGTTCAGTGTAAAGGCCCTGGGCTCAGTCCTTAGTAACACACACACACACATGTACATGCAACTCAGTCAGTGGTACCCTGGGTATAGCAGCACAAAACAGACTAAGACTGTATTTTCTTTGAGTGGTCTCAGCTGTAACTGCTAGAATGTGGAAGACGTGGGGGAAGGCAGCAATAAAAGCTGTGTATAAATGAATATGGAAAGCTCTGACACTGTGCAGGTATCACAGAGTAAGGCCTATGTTCTGAGGTACCTAGCATCAGGCTAGGGTCTGAAATCATCTGGTCCTGGAATTCAGTGGCATTTATTTTAGGATTATGTAGTATGTAATTGCTGCTCCTCTACAGAAGAGGATGGTAGGCAAAGGCTGGGTGTGTGCACTCTAGCCAGTCATAATGGGTTCAGAATTCTCAGGATTTTTGTAATTCAGCATGTTTGTGTCACTGAAAGAATCTATAACTGGCAGTCATCTCAGTATTCAGGATCCCTCACAGCCCCAGAGAAATCAGCCACAGGACCCAAGACCACAAAACTGATTCTACTCCTCCTTCTCTAGACAGTGCTGGGTTGTGCATGATCTTGTTTCTAATAGGAATTGGCACAGGGAGGAGGCAAGGCAGCTTCTTGGTGGACAGATTCTGAAACTTTTCTGGGGGGCACTGACATCATTTTGTTAGTTGAACTCTATGTAGATAATACCTGATTATTCTAGTCTGCATGGAACTGAGAGAGCTCAGCATAAGGATGAATCAGCTCCTCAAGTGGAAGACCAGAAATCTGTCTTGCTCTCAGATTTCCTTTACTCTGAAGCTTGCTTCTTGCTTGAATTTCTAAAGTTTAGGAGGAAGCTGAGCTTTTTACTCTTAAAGGCAGTGGCCAATGGACATGTTGGTTAGATAGAAAAGCAAACCAAAGAGGAAAGCCTGGTTCAATGAACTATTCTACATGGGAGAATAATGTCTAGTGAAACACATTATTTTCTTGGACCATGATTCAATGAATCTATAATCACTTAGCAGCCTACTGTGCTAGCTTCCTGTGGCCATGACTCAATATCTGAAAAATAACAATTTAAAGAAGGAAATTCTTAGTTTGGCTTATCTTCTAGTTGCATCGCTTTTAGGATCATGGCAAGGCAGAAATATCATAGCAGAAGGGTGTGGCAAAGACAGTCTACTCATCTCATGGAAGACAGGAAGGCAAGGAGGGGGAGGGGGAGGAGACTCAAGACAAGATATAGTCTCCAAGGTCATTTCTCAATTGATCAATCCCTTCAAGTAAGCCCAAGCTCTTAAATTGCCATTGCTTCCCAATAATGTCATCAAATTATGAATCTATTACTAGATGAATACACCAAAAAACTTAGAACCCTCATGATCCAGTCACACATTCCTAAATGAGACTTTTGGGGGACATTTTTGATCCAAATTTTCTTCTTGGAATGTTGGAGAGAGAAAGAGACAGAGACAGAGACAGAGAGAGCTGAAAATGTGTATTCATATTGTATTCTCCTATGAGTAACCAGGGGAAGAATAAAATATGATTTTAACTAGGACCATGACCAACTAGATGAGTTGCTGTCCCTGCTATTTGAAGGACTCCTCTCCAGTCTGGACAAATGACTCTAAATACATGTCAGTGAGATGCATGTTCATGTGCTATGTGAGTTAACATGTTCTCTGGAAGAACAGAATCAGTAGAAAACATGTGTGTAAATATTTG
Organism: Cuniculus paca; assembly: GCA_004365215.1. NCBI lineage: Eukaryota > Metazoa > Chordata > Mammalia > Rodentia > Cuniculidae > Cuniculus > Cuniculus paca. The sequence continues at coordinate 12,480 of RJWT010028117.1, forward strand.
AGGGGATTTATTAGGTAGGCACACAGAATCAGAGTAGGCAGAGTCCACAGTGGTCATTTGTGAGAGCAGAGGTGGGAGATCCAGCAGCTGCTCACCTCAAAAGATGGAAACCACGAAACAACAGGAATCAAGAATGCAGCACTAGTTCAGATCAAAGGCCTGGAAGCGCACTCTGAATTCTCTAGTATGAGTATGCATCAGAAGGCTGAAAAAACTGGAGATCTGCAGACTTATGTCCAAAGATGATGGCAGCGGAAGACACACCCGTCAGGAAGATTGGAGCTCTTTAAAACAGGTACATTTGCTTCTTTTTTCCCTTTGTATTCCATCTAGGCTACTAGCCTTTTGTTGTGCTACCTATGACCAAGACTGTATCTTTCCATTCAGTTTGCTGCCTGCATATAAATCATCCAAAACTGTGCTTTACTAATCTAGGTGTTTCTTAATCCGTTCAAGTTGACATATCATGACTAGTGGTCACAGGTGCTGTTAATTTGTCTCAAAAGTCAGTCAATAGTAACTATAGAGTGGATCTCTATGTATGTGAGACAGAGAAAAGTTGGGAGTCTATGGGGACAGGTTACAAAATGAAGGGAGTTTTTGATACAAAATCACTTTCAGCTCATATTTTATGCACTGGTTCTATTGGCCAGGCTGCCTGGGCATTAGTCTTGATATATTCCTTAATCATTCAATACTGCAATTCCACAACATCTTTATTTTGAAAGTAGAACTAATTTATTCTTTCTACAAAAGGTTTTTGAATGTTCCTATACGCCAGATACTGTTTTAGCTGCTTGAGATATACCAGTGAATACAGAAAACATGTCTCTATTTTTTAAAGAACTACATTCTTATCTGAGGAGGTAGATGATTAGTAACAAATGTAATAAATAAATAAGTGTTAGGTCAAATGGAGCAGATTAAAGGAGATGAGGAAGCCTGGTGGGTGGGGTGCATTTTAAATAGAGTGATTGGAAGCTCATTAAGGTGACATTTTAGCAAATGAAAGCCAGAGAGTCTTAGTCTGGGAGTATATTTGAGAAATAATGAGGCTAATGTGGTTGAGTGGAGTACGGAGGAAGCACTCATAGATAAATTCAGACAGGTAATGGGGAACTTGATAATACAGGGATATGTAGGCCAAGACAATGCATTTGGGTTTTAAGGTAAGTGCAATCAGGAACTGCTGAAAGGTTTCCAGCAGGGAAGTGATGTGGTACAACTTGTGTCTAAGTTTTATCTGCACACTGTGTTCATCAAAGCAGCCATTAAAGTTTATAGGCAAAATTAAGGAGGCCATGAGTAGAGAATTAAAATAGCCGAGGCAAGGGGCCACAGGTGACTTGGACTAGGTCTGATAACACTGGCCTACAATACAGTGTTGTACAGACTAAACGAGATCATGTATGAACTTGGAATATAATGTCAGCATGCAATGAATTGCAACTATTATAACTTAAAAATGACCTAATGTCAAGACTGGGTCAGGTAGAACTTTAAGATTTATTAGAGTCTTAACTCTTTTGATTTTGAAAAGTTTTCTGGGTTACTCTACTCTGTTTCTTAAGGCAAAACTACTGTTCTATAAGTTTGTACAAACCATGCTCAGCTTTCTATGAACATAATTTATCCAGAAAGGTTCTATCATACTCTTGAGATAACAGAATGGTTCAACTATAATAAGATATTAGTAATATAAAATGCTTTCAATACTTCTTTATTTTATTATAGCTAAAAGTCTACATTTCTTCTTCTTTCCACAAGAGAATAAAAGAAAGAAAAAAAATACACATAATTTTTCCTAACCCTGTAACTTTATTTTTCTTTTCTTTTTTATTTTAAAGAGAACAAAACAAAACAAAACAAAACAGAACAAAACAAAGCAAAAGAAAACAGAATAGAGTCAAACATAATATAGCATTTCAAAACAGAACACTGCAAGCTATACAGGTTTTCAAAACATAACAACAGGAGATTAACAATGGTTACCCTAGGGTCTCTTGCTTTCTTCAAAATGGTTGTTCATACATTTACAGACAATAAACTCAAACACAGCAAAGTAGTATAAAACCAGATAAAACAAAAGAGCACTACATGCCTTCAAGTCGGACAACAAGAAACCAGCAATGGCTACCGCAGTGTCTCAGTTTTCAAAAGAGCTGTTGCTATCTTCTCATATATTGCCTTCAAATAGTAGGAAAGAGACTTAAACCAATCAAATCAAAGAATAAAAGCACCATTGGATTTCAGAACCATTTCTCCATTTTTATCAGGAATTTTGTATCTTATTGAGTCTTTCAGTTTCTTACACTAGGGAGACAATGTGGTGTTTACACATTTGTGTTTGGTATATTTCACTTATCAGTATGGTCTCAAGTCGCATCCACTTACCTATAAAAGCCTCAATGTGATCATTTTTTATAGCTGAATAGTACTCCATTGTATAAAAGTACCACATCTTCTTTAACCATTCCTCGACTGATGGGCATTTGGGTTGTTTCCAAGATTTGGCTATTACAAATTGTGCTGCTATAAACATAGTTGCACATATATCGCTGTGGTAAGATGATTTCACTTCTTCTGGGAATATGCCCAGAAGCAGAATAGTTGGGTCAAATGGGACTTCCAGTCCTAGCTTTTTGAGAAACCTCCAGACTGACCTCCAAAGTGGTTGCACCAGTCTGCACTCCCACCAACAGTGGAGAAGGGTTCCTTTTTCTCCACAGCCACTCCAGCATTTATCGTTGGTGGTTTTCTTGATCCTGGCCATTCTTTCTGGAGTGAGATGAAATCTCAGAGTTGTTTTAATTTGCAT
>RJWT010028118.1:0-15297 GCA_004365215.1 Cuniculus paca
CGTGGCTGGAGTGCGGTTTCCCCATCACGAGGAAATTGTTTGGCCGTGATTCTGGAATCACAAGATGCTCTCTGAAGCCAAGGGGGAGAGAAGGGAATGAAGACCAGAGACAAAGGGGGAAGAGGTGGAAGACGGCTTCAGAAACACCACTGTTGGGTGGAGGGCTGCAGATGTAGCTCAGGGCCAAACCACTTGCCGGGCCTGTCGGGCCTCAGGTTAGAACCCCAGCCCCTGCCCCATTCTTTTTCAAGGTGGAGGCTCAGGGTCCTGTGCTTCTGACGTCCTTGGGCCTGTCCAACCCCCCCACCGAGGCGCCCCATGACCCTGGGAGGTGCCTTGGTGATCACAAGGCGCCACAGCAGTGAACCCCTGGCCAGGCTGGCGTGTGGGGCGCTCAAGGGCCCTGTAGCTCCCGAGGGCCTGCAAACTCTGCTTTTGCTGGCCTGACCCAGTTTCTACGGTTCCAAGTTCCTGTATTCGAAAGCAGCACATGTGCGTTGGAGCAGCCAGCAGGGAGCCGAGGGGAATCTGCACGGTTTGGGCAGAACCCAGGGAGCCACGTCTAAGGAGGTGCTGGCTTGGGGGCCAGGGCCAGTATTCTGCCCACCACTGTACCCCACACATTGGAGGAGGGCCCTGGGTTCCTCTGTCACTACTTCCCGTCCAGGGCTTCTGCCACCAGCTGGGCCCATGCCTCCAGGGCTGCCAGCCAGGCGCTAGGTCAGCGGGTTGGGGTTTCAAGATCCAAGAGGAGCCGCGCCCTCTGGAAGAGAGAGGCTTGGGCACCCGCACAATCTGGCCGGCCCTGCTACGTTCACTGTCCACCTCAGGCTACTCTGCCCACAATCTGACGGGCTTCCCAGTCCTCTTCCCCTCTGTACACTCCTTCCTGTTCCAGAAAAGGGGAAGCTGGCATCTGCTGAGGTCCCCACAACACGCAATGACACAGCACTAACATGCCCCCCATTTTACAGATCAGGAAAGTGAGGCCAGAAAGATACATGACTTACTCAAGCTCAAAGCATGTAAGTCCAATTTTTTTTTAATTATAATTAAGTTTTACTGGTACAATTTAGAGCTGCATAATGATCACATTCATCATAGGGAATCTGTACGTGTACATGATATAGCTTAGTTATAAGTCCAAATTTAAAGCCCAGGCCTGATTTTTTTTTTCTTTTCTTTTTGTCTGCACAAGCAGATTCTAGTGGTGTGTCTTGGTTGTCTCCTCCAGCGTGGACCCTGTGTAGCTGGACGTCTTTGTGGTATTGTGTCCCGCATCTGTCAGCATCTGTGGGCTTGTTCATTGCACCATCAGCAGCATCTGTGTGGGGAGAGGATTCTTCCTTAGGAAGTTGCTGTGCCACCCCCATCCTTCTTAGGGGCTGGAGCAGGCACTGAGAGAAAGAAGGGGGCACCAAGACTCGAGCCTGAGGGGCTGCGAGAGAACAAGCCAGGGACAGGAAAAGGGTGGGGGCAGTGAGCAGCTGGGCTCCTGGGCCTGGGGGAGGTAGAGGCCTTCAGGCCCCCAAGAAACCCCAGACAAGGCTGTTCCACTGCCCAGGAGCTCCAGGACCTCCTTCCCATCACCCCCAAATCTGAATTCACCTCCTTTAGGAGATTAATTCTGCATACCTAGGCCCACCCCTGGGCATTCTGCTTTTCTTCCTCAGACAGTCTTAGAGCAGGGAGACCCACAGGCAGCCTGCAAGGGGCTAAGCAGCCAAGGCCTGGAAGGAAGGCAGCCTTGACTGGCCCGAAGCCACCTTCCAAATGAGATCACACACATACTTTCCACCCTGGCCTAGTGCCGTTGGCTCAGCTCCTTCCAGGCCAGCCTTCCCCAGCCAGGCCCAGGCCCCCTCCTGTCCCCTCCACCACCAGTCCAAGGCCCACAGGTTCCACAGTGGCATCACAGGACACCTTGGGCCGGGACTGTCCTTACTTCCCCAGGGAGCAGCTTCCTCCACCTGCACGTGAGGCCAGCTCCCTGCAAAGTCTCTTATTCCACAACCATCCAGGTTCTTCATGCCTAGGCGGGTGAGGGTGGTGACAAGCTCCCTATTCCCAAAGGGACAGGGACCTGGGTTGGAAGAACAGCAGAGCAGAGGACACTGCAGTGAATGGGCGGAAGGACTTCCTTCGAGTGCCCGCAGTGGCTCGCTGACTCAGGGACTGGACCGCACCTGGGAGCTGCCTCACTGTGGGTCACATCCTGCTCGATCACTTGATTTCCCACTTAGTGCTACTTCCCAGACCTGGGGCAGGAAGGCCCTGGGTGGGGCAAGGCCAGGCTACCCACCAAGAGGGGGAAAGACCTGTGCTCCAAAGGCCTAGTGGAACACAGACTCGCTTGCCTCCATTTGTTCCATGGCCAGCATCATCCTCATCCCGCTGCCAGAGACACGTAAAACAGCCAGCAAACAGGCACGGTGCCCCAGTGCTCATTGCCTGACTATGCTAGGAGCGTGGCTGTCCTGGCCATACGGCCTGGATCCAGTAAGCTCTGAGGCCTTTGAGTTAGTGCAGTATGTTCAGACACAGGGGACAGTGCCTCCCACTTTAGATCCCCCAAACCATGGCCACTGGAAATGGATCACATAGCTGCTGCCCGCCTTTCTCAGCCTCTGATGGCATAGTTCTCTCAAGGAATTCCTAGAACTCATAATCCCCATCACAGCCACTGACAGCCTGCTCTGTCCTTTCTTCTCTTACAAAAGCGTGAGATGGTGCTAGGCACACTGAAGGCCCACAGGAAGTTTGCTGCATTGAATGCCCCGTGGAAGTTGTGATTGTGTAAGTATTGTATTCATATGTACAGAAGAACTGTGGACACCTAAGCAGGGAATACATAAGCTAAATAACCACGGGAATGTGCATTTAAACTTCGTGTACTTTGTGAACATCACTGTAAATTTTACCTGTCTTTAAAAGTTTCTGTTGTTTTGGTTTGGTTTGGTTTTCTGAGATAAGGTGTTGCTGTGTAGTTCAGGCTGGCCTTGAACTCACTATGTAGCCTAGGCTGGCTTTGAACTCATAGTGATCCTCCTGCCTCAGCCTCCAGAGTGCTAGCCTCCCACGAGCGTGGGCTGCCACGCCTGGCTCTTAGAAGTATCTTTTTACAAACAAAGAAAAACTATACTGGGGTAAAGAGGCTCATACTCCCAGAACCCTGCAGGGACTCCTAACCCCAACCTATCTCTAATCTGGGAGGGCTCAGTGTTAGGTTGCACTGACCCAGTTTTTTCTGGAAACACCAAGCCTTCAGGTTGTCCCCAGCCCTGAGGTGACCCGGCCTGGTGGGCCCCGCAGGGAGGTCTCCTGCCTACACCCCTCAGAGCTCCATGACAGATACCCCCAACCCTCTCCGCCACTCTTGGGGCCTGGGCAGCAAAGGCCCCCACGCACCCCGCCGGTCGGCCCCCCAGCAGCCTTGACCCGCCCGGAGGGGCGCGGTGGCGCCCCCTCGTGCTGGGCGTCGGGACCCGGCAGAGCCAGCCCGGCCGGGGCGCGCCCCGCGCCCACAGCTCCCTTCCCCCTTTCCCCTTCCGTGCGTCCACCCGGACACCTGTACTTAAAGGGGCGGGACTCTGGCGCGACACGCAGACGAGCTGTTCTTAGCCTTCCAGCTGGCGAGAGGGAGGTCAGAGTTTCCGCCCGCCGTCGGCCTGCGGGGGCTGCAGCGAGCGCGGCGCTCGCCACCTCCGGGAAGGCGCAGGTCGGGGGCACGAGGGCGGGAGACGCAGCTCTCGGGCCGTCCTGGGGCTCCTGGGTGTCACACTGCCCCCCTGTGGATTCCTCCGACACTGATCGCTCCGGGATGCCAGTGTCCTAGGCCGCAGGGTCGAGGCCAGGTGAGACTGCAGAACGCTATCACAGAGGTCCCTCCGGGCGAGGGGAGCTTCCTGTCCACCTTACCCAAGGGTCGCCGGGGGTTTCGCTCAGTGGCATAAACGCCTGCTTGGCAAGCTCGAGGTCCTGAGTTCGATCCCTGGTTCAGATCCCAAGAGTGGGACACTTTTGTGCCGCCTTCCTGAGGCCTTTAGAGAACACACACGTGTGTCATGGAGGCCTATAACCTGCACCGTGCTCCTGTCCTCATCCCCTCCCAGGGTCCAAGAGAATCCCTTGATCCCAGTCTCTCCCTTGTCTGTTTCTTAGCTGCCCACGCTCCCCCTTTTTATTTATTTATTTATTTTTTGGATGTTTTTTGTTGTTTGTTTGTTTGTTTGAGACAGGGTCTCGCTATGCAGTTCAGGCTGGCCTTGAGCTCACTTTGTAGCCAGGGCTGGTCTCGAATTTGCAACAATCCCCCTGCCTCAGCCTCCCGAATGCTGCAATTACAGGAGTGTGCCACGATGCCTAGCTTTATTTTTGTTTTTTTGAGACAGAATCTTGCTATGTAGCTCAGGCTGGCCTTGAACTCACAATCCTCCTGCCTCAGAGTCCTGCAATTACAGGCTTGTGCCCAGCTCCATCCAGTCTCAGGTCCATAAAGGTCCTGCAGTTTCTAAATCTGTAACTTCAAAAAACATCAAAAAACAAACAAATGAAAAAACTATAGGTATCTCATATTGCAGTTTGTGCTAAAATTTTTCATTTGTTAAATGTAAATATTTGAAATATACCAAGTATTTTTAAAAACTCTTAGTATTTCTTAATTTTGTGATATAACAGATTAAAATGCATCTCATCCGTTACTGAAGCACAAGCCACCTCCCGTGACCATATGGTAGGGTCTTCAACTCCATTCTCCTTCAGACATAGAGATTTCTCCATCTTGAAAAGCTCTCTCCTGGATGCTGCATATGGATACTGCATAGTTTCCCCTATTTTTTCCTATCCTCACAAGCCAAAAGTTTTAAAGCTGTCTACATTCCTTTGCCGTTATTATTTTTTTAAGTTACTAGGGATTGACCCCAAGTTCTTGTGTGTGTGCTAGTAAGCACTCTACTACTTAAATACACTCCTAGCCCTTTTCTCTTTTTAATTTCATTTGGAGATAGGGTGTTACCCAGTTGCCCAGGCTGAACTCAAATTCACAATCATCCTGCCTCGGCCTCCAGAATAGCTGGGATTACAGACACAGGCCACTGGGCAAGCTCTTTTACTCAGTTTCTACAACTGCAACACAAAGCCGGTATTTACTGAAACTGCTTCCTTCAGGAAAGGCCTTCCCAACCTCAGGGACTTTTCCTGGCCTCCTCCTTCACTGGCTTGTTTCAGCACCTAACACAACTTGCTTCAGGAAGCTCCCCCGGCCTTTGTCCTCTGGGAGTTGTCCCCATCCTAACATGCAGGAGTCTGCAGGAGTTGCAGAGTGCACGAGGGCCCCTGAGGCCAGACAGCTGTCTCTTTCTGTTAGCCGAGGCCCTCAACCTCTGTGCCTCACGCAGGGAGCTGGCTGAGCATCTTTATTTGCTGTCAATTCCAGTTTCAGTTTCTTCAAATTATACCAAATAGACGCATTCTTGCTCCACTCTACAACTTGCCAAATATTTGATATTAGTTTTCTTCCTCTTCTACCTCTTTTTCTCCTTGTTTTCCTTTTGTTGTTGTTGTTTTTTCTTTCTTTTTCTTTTTGCAATACTGGGGATTGAACCCAAGGCCTCCACACTGAACCACATCCCTAGCCCTTTTTTTAAATTTCTTATCATGAGATAGGGTCTCCCTAAGTTGCTAAATTGCCAAGGCTGAGTTAGTTCCTGCTGCCTCAGCCTCCCACAGTGCTGAGACAATTTTCATGTATTCTATCACTAAAGTTAAATTTTGGCCAGGAGTGGTAGTACACACCTGTAATCCTAGCACTTGGGAGGCTGAGGCAGGAGGATCGTTGCAAATTCAAGGCCAGTCTGTGCTACATAGTAAGATCAGGGCCAGCCTGAACTGTATAGCAAGACCCTGCCTCAAAAAAACTGAAACAATTTAAAAATAATTTTTTAAAATTGAAAATCCTTTCTAGGGGCCAGGGATATAGTTCAGCCCCATAAGCACCTGCCTGGCAAGCGTGAAGTCCCGTGTTTGATTCCCAGTACCAAAAACAAAACAAAACAAGAAAATCTGTTCTAGTTCCATAAACACCTCATCATATTACATGGTTTAAAAACTCCTCAACATTCCTTCCTCTGGATTGTTTCATTTTACTAATCTCTTAAAGCATGGCTTCCAGTGCAGGAAAGGAGTTTCATATATTAATAAAGGGCAAACACTGTAGAATTACACAATCTGGATTTCAATCCTTTTTTTTTTTTTTGTCTTTTTTGAGTTTTGAGACAGAATTTTGCTATGCAGTTCAGGTTGTCCTTGAATTCATTTATGTAACCCAGGCTGCCCTTGAACTCACAATGATCCTCCTGCCTCAGCCTCCCAAGTGCTGGGATTACAGGAGTGCGCCAACACGCCGGGCTAATCCAGTCTTTGCTACTTACTACTTGGGTGACCTTCAGTGTATAATTTATCCTCCCTGAGCTTCAGCTTCATCTTTAAAATGCAACTCATAGCCAGGTATAGTGAGTCATGCCTGTAATTTTAGCTCCTCAGGAGGCTGAGGCAGGAGGATCTCAAGTGAGAGGCCAATCTGAGCAACTTAACACCTTATCTTAAAATAAATAATAAAAATAAAAAGGGCTGGAGATGTAACTTGCTAGTAGAGTATCCCTGGGTTTAATCCCCTGTACTTTCCCCCCTAAAAAGTGCAACCAATAATAGAAAGAGTAATTGTTATGGTTTAGATCTAAAATGTCCCCCAAAAAGTCTCATGTTCAGAGGTGGGGCCTGGTCAGAAAGGGCATGTCAGTGGGAGTATGACTTGGAGGGGTGTATTCTCATCCCTGGCTCCTTTCCTCTTTTTCTGCTTCCTGGTCACCACAGTGTGAGCTGCTTTCCTCTTCCACCCTCTTTCACCATCCCTTCTGCCATGGGGCCTGCTCACTATGGACTGAACCCACTAAACCTGTAAGCCAAAATAAACCTGTCCTCTGTAAATTGCAGGTGTCAGGTGTTCCTTCAGCAACAAGAAAGTGACTAAAATAATAACTGGATGGATTAAAAGACATCATCCATACAATGCCTACGGCCAGCAGTCATGGATGCATTCATTCTTCCAGTAAAGGATTCTGGAGTGCCTACAAGTGCCAGGCGTGGTTTCTGGTACTGAGCACGTAACAGTAAACAAATAGACCCTCAACCTCATGGAACTCACATTCCTGTGAGACAGAGCAGTATATATGATAAATAAGTGAGTAAAATGTGTAGTGTATGGAGTGATAGTGTTAAGGAGGAAGTTGAAGAAGTGAGATAAAAAGTATTGTGTTTTGTTTGTGTTTATTTTTATTTGCAGTGCTAAGGATTGAACCTAGCACTGCACTGTATCTCCAGACCTTTTTATTTTTCATATTGAGGCAGGGTCTCACTAAATTGCCCAGGCTGGGCTTGAACTTATGATCCTCCTACCTCCACCTCCCAGAGCCCTGGAACTACAGGTGTGTGACACCACACCTGGCTTGGGGATGTAATTTTAGATAGTGAAGGCCGAGAAGGCCCCATGGAGAACCTGAGGCAATGAGGGGACAGTCCACGTAGTTCTCAGGAAGAAGGACATCTCAAGCAAAAGGAACAGCAAATGCCATGCCTGCGCTGAGAGCATGCCTGCTGTATTAAGGGACAAGGTCACATGACTGCAACAGAATGAGAAGGAAGAAAACAGCAGGAGAGGTGATCAGACAGGTAACAGGGCAAGATCCCACAGTGCTTTGTAAGCTGCCGTAAAGGCAGGCTGGCTGGCTTGCTTGCTTGCTTGCTTGCTGTCTTTCTTTTCTTTTCTTTTTTTGAGATAGCATCTTGCTGTGTAGTTCAGACCAGCTTCGAACTCGCTATATAGTCCAGGCTAGCCTCATACTTGCAGCGATCTTCCTGCCTCAGCCTCCCAAGTGCTGGCATTACTGGCATGTGCTACCACGCTCTGCTAAATGTTCATTTTTTTTTAATGTGTGTGCATGCACATTTGTGTAAGGATTTTGGCACAAGAAGGTTTTAAAATTTTCATAGATTAAAACAGATATAGATGCAAAAAATATTGAGGAAATATGTCTTTCTAGTTTTGATTTAAAATTCTGTCTCTAAAAGTCCAGGTAAGAGCTGGGCGTGGTGGCTCACGCCTGTAATCCCAGCACTCGGGAGGCTGAGACAGGCAGACTGTTGTGAGTTCAAGACCAGCCTGGGCTACAAAGTGAGCTCAACGCCAGCCTGAACGGCATAGTGAGACCCTGTCTCAAAAAGACAAGGGCTGGGGAAGTAGCTCAGCAGCCTAAGTTCCTGCCTGACATGTGCAAGGTCGTGAGTTCAATCCCTGGTGCCACAAAAAAAAATAAAAGTCCAGGTAAGATGGTGGCCCTCATCTTTTGGACTCTGTTTGTTTGCCCTGTGCTACACGTGTTCTTCTACCCTTCCCTCCCTTAACTCCATGCCATTTCTATGGAAATACTTTACTGCATAGATGCTTTCCTGGCCATTAAAGACTCCATCCCCTAAACACTTCATTGACTTCTCCATCTTTTCTGAAGAAATTTTCAGATTGGTCCAAAAAAATGTGACAATATAACTTTTTTTTTTAACAGCAGCATGTGTTCTATTAACTTTAATAGTTTATATCAGGTAGGAATGTGTTCGGCTACAAATAAGTGAATCTGTGTTTAAATCTGTAGTTAAATCATGGAGATATGTATTATCTCACTGAACCAGAAGCCTGGTAGTAGGTAGATCCAGGTTTCATCAAGGACCAAGCTACTTCCCATTGTCCCAGGCCATCGCCCTTGGCATGTTACCTTTTACCTTCATGCTTGTAAACTTTCATGCTTGTATATGTGCAGTGGTTGCTGCAGCACTGGACAGCACATCCTTCTGTTATGCTTAAATGTTAAATGTTCATTCGTTTGTTTGTTTGTTTTCTGGTACCGGGGATCAAACTCAAAACCTCATGTTTACCAGGCAGGCCTTTATGCCGCGGAGCTAAACCCCTGGCTAAATGTTCATTTTTTAAACTAGTAAAATTCTGAGGAATGGATCAACCAGCAATAGATACTTAACTTAGATTTGAGTACTCAAAGCAGAATGTTACTGTGATAAATACCTAGAATATAAAAGTGATTTTAGTGCCAGGAATGGTGGCTCATGCCAGTAATCCCAGCACTTGGGAGGCTGAGGCAGGAGGATCACTGCAAGTCTGAGGCCATCCTGAACTACACAGCTGAACTGCACCGCAAGACCCTGTCTCCAAAAAAAAAAAAAAAGTGACTTTTTTTTTTTTTTTGTGGTACCTGGGATCAAACTCACAACCTCATGCTTGCCAGGTAGGCGCTTGTGCTACTAAGCTAAATCCCTGGCCCCCCCAAAAAAATAACTTTGAAATGAGACAAACAGCAGACACTGAGAAGTTAGTGTAAATTTAAAATGCCTCAAAGTATCTATAAGTAGAACCGTAATCACCTCTATTTTTTCACAGTGCTGGGGATTGAACCTAGGGCCTGTGTACATGCTAAGCAAGTGGCAAGGGCCACACTGAGCCCCAGCCCCTCATAAGGACCTTTAAAGAGGCAGCAAAGGCCAGGGATATAGCTCAGCGGCACAGTGCCTATCTGGCAAGAGCAAAATTGTCAGTACATTTCCTGGTACAAAAAAAAAAAAAAAAGGCAGCCAATAAAGATTTAAAGGGAAATGAAGAGGTGTTTTTGAAACTGGGAGAAAGAGGAGTCTCGCTTTGTACTGAGCTTAGTGTCAGTAGTTAACCTTTAGCAATGCGAAAAGCAGAAAATCTGCCTAATGAATGAGAAATCTTAGGAGATTCTCAGGCAAAGTGTTGAAGGTAACACCTGCTTTCTTTTTGCTGCTTATTGTACAGTGTGAGAAGGGAGAGATGAGTTGCAGGGAAATACTATTTTAAAAGGAGCTGGAAGCTAGATGCGGTGGCACGTTTAGAAACCCAGATACTCAGGAGGATGAGGTGGGAGGATTGTAAATTCACGGCCAGCCTGGGCCATTTAGCAAGACCCTCTCTAAACAAAAACAAACACAAAGGGAGCCAGATTTTAAATCAGCATTTCCAGATAGAAATTATGCTAAAATTTAAAAGTGACTTCTATGCAGACATGAAATCCAGGGTACTTTCAGGAAAATATTGTATAAGAATGAGGCCAGGCCAGGTGTGGTGGTGCATACTTGTGATCCCAGCACTTGGGAGGCAGAGAAAGAAGGATCACCACGAGTTCAAGGCCAGCCTAGGCTACAAAGTGAGTTCAAGTTCAGCGTGAACTACATAGTGAGACACTGTCTCAAAAAAAGGGGCGGGGGCAAAATTGACTATAACATTCGCTGTTAAGATTCCAGAAGTAGCTGGGCATGGTGGAGCATGTCCACTAACCATGCACTCTGGAAAGCCAAAGCAAGAGGATCACTAAATTCAAGCCAGCCTGGGCAGTTTAACAACTTAATGAGACCCTGTCTCAAAACAAAAAAAATTACAATTAAATATGGCTGGGATGTAGCTCAGTGCAAAGGCCCTAGGTTCAACCCTCAGTCACACACACACACACACACACACACACAAATCTGAAAAGGATCCAGGCATGGTGGCATACATTTGTAATCCCAGCACCTGAGAAACTGAGGCAGGAGAATCATTAATTCAAGGCTAGGCTGGACTACATAGCAAGACCTCATCTCTCTCAAAAATAAAAATTACTCAGAAGAATCTAAGGTAATGCTCCGGAAGCCATTTGATTAAAAGTTAAACAGTGAAGAGTCTTTTTTTTTTTTTTCTTTTTTGGTACCAGGAATCAAACTCAGGGCCTCACACTTACCAACCAGGCAGGTGCTGTGCCACAAAGCTACATCCCGAGCCCAAACAGTGGAGTTTTTTGTTTCGTTTTGTTTTGTTTTGGTCCTGGGGATCAAACTCACAACCTCGTGCTTACCAAGCAGGTGCTTATGCCACTGAACTAAATCCCCAGCCCAAAAACAGTAAAGATTTTAAGATGCTGAACAGAGCCTGGCATGGTGGTGCACACCTGTAATTCCAACATTCAGGAGGCTGAGGCAGGAGGATCACTGAGAGTTTGAGGCTAGCCTGGGCCACATAGTGAGTTCAAGGCCAGGCTGAACTACATAGTGAGACCTTGTCTCAAAAAACAAAACAAAAAGGAAGAAAAGAAAGGAAAAGCTGAGCCGGGCGTGGTGGCTCACACCTGTAATCCCAGCACTCGGGAGGCTGAGACAGGCGGATCGTTGTGAGTTCGAGACCAGCCTGGGCTACAAAGTGAGCTCAAGGCCAGCCCGAACAGCATAGTGAGACCCTGTCTCAAAAACACAAGGGCCGGGGATCTAGCTCAAAGGCCTAAGCGCCTGCCTGGCAAGCACAAGGTCGTGAAGTCAATCCCCGGTGCCAAAAAAAAAAAAAAAGAAAAGAAAAGACAGTTATATAGATGGAAACACTATCAGCTTGGATCAAGAGGGGCACTGACAACACAGAATGAGAAGAGGCCTCTGGGTCTCCAAACTTCTACAGCAAAATGCAGGCTGAGAAAATTAGAAAGCTGCAAACATGGGCTTTTATGGAAAAAGAAAGGTTGGCCCAGAGGACAGAGAATGAAGAGCCCAGCGTGGGAGCCATAGCTATTGGAAATTATGCTCAGGCTCTGAGTTCTAGTCAGTGAGTGGACAGCTTGTGACCCTGCTAGATATTTTTTGTTTCTTTTGTTTGTTTTTTTGAGACACAGTCTATGAGTCCAGGCTGGCCTTAAATTTGCTATTTGGCACACAGCTGGCCTTGAACTTGCAATCTTCTTGCCTCAACCTCCCAAGTCCTGGAATGGTAGGCGTGTGCTGCTGTGGCCCGCTTGTGCTGATTTTAGACTTTGTATAGGTTAGTGAGGACTTCGTATATCTGTTTCTGCCTCTTAAATACAGGACTATCTATAGAAGTTGTCACACACTTGCCCCGTGTGCCACCATTCCATGTTGGTGACAGCAGGCGCAGGAAATAGAATTGTTCTTTTTAGTCCACAGGTCTTTGGATCAATGGAACTGTACACAAGGAATTAAGTACTCTGTGTCTTGGTCTGTTTTAGATGACAAGCTGGTAGGACAATGGGAAGACACTTTTGTTTGCCTTGGAAAGGTGAAACAAGTGTCCATATATAAGGGTCACCAATCTGTGGGGGTGGACTATGTCGGGCAGGCTTCAGGATGGACTGTAATGAACCTTAACCTCCGAATATCTATCCCCCCTCCCCTAGTACTGGGGATCGAACCTGGAGAATGCTGATTACATTTCCAGTCCTTTTTAATTTTTTAAATTTTTATTTATTTATTTATGAAGTTAAGAGCAAAAAATATCTATGGGATAAATGAAAGCTATATTTACCGGGGGAAAGAAAGCTTCTGCCTAACAGTCAGAAGGGTCCTGAGAGGGTTGCCCACTTGTTTAATTTTGAGAGAAGAACTTGCTAAGGTACCCAGGTCGGACTTGCACTTGAGATCCTCCTGCCTCAGTCTCCCAAGTAGCTAGGGTTACAGGCATCTGCCACCATACCCTGCTAATATCTTTGCTCTTCTGTGGTCTCCTACAAGGCACAGGCTGACTTTGTGTAAGTAGAGGGATAGTGCAGAAATGATTTCTGAGGCCAAGGGGCAGGTTAAAAGCATTGTGACTTCCATCTTGTTCCCTCTTGGGACTGTTCTTTCTGGGGGAAGCAGTTTCTGCTGTGTCCCCGGGACACTGGAACAGCCTGTGGGAGATGCGCACACAGAGAGGGCTTGGGTCTTCCTAATAGCAGCTTGTCAAGCATGTAAGTTTGTTTCTTGGAGACTCAGCTTCTGGTCCCAGGCAAGTTTTTGGTTCACTCCAACTAAGCCACAACCACCAAGCTAAGCTGCTTTGACACTGATCTACAGAACCTGTGGGAAGATAAACGTTCATGGTTTTAAGCCACTAAGTTTTGGGATCATTTGCTATGCAGCAATAGGTAACTAAGACACTAACATTATCATTAGCCCCACTTTACACGTGGACAAACTCAGCCAGGAGGAAGTAAAAAGCTTGCCGACGCTGCGCAGCTAATAAATGACAGTGCTGGGATTTGAACCAAGGTAGCGTGACTTCAGAGTCCAGTTCTGCTTTTTTCCTTTTTGTTTTTCATTTTAAGACAAGGTCTCCCTCTGTAGCTCAGGCTGGCCATCCTTTCTAGGACATGAGCATTTGTGCAAACACACCCCGCTGCTCATTTACATGCACTGGGTTTGAAACCAGCTGAAATCCCCAGTTCCTCTTTATCCAAACAACAGTTAAGCTAGCTCTCCTTTTGACACATTGATGTTTCGAAACTAACATTAGATTGTGCATTTTTGTATCTTCTGTCATTGTAGATACTTCAGATTCATCGTTTCAGGTTGTCAGAATCTTCAGAGTCCTCACTTGGTGTTTTATCTTTCAATTCTAATTCATGTCATCTTAAAATCTGATTCGCTCCTTTTTTTTCGAGACAGGGTCTCACTATAGTTCAGGTGCTGGCCTTGTGTTCACTATGTAGCCCACACTGGATTCAAACTCCCAGTGATCCTCCTGCCTCAGCCTTCAGAGTGCTGGAATTATAGGTGTGCACCACCATGCCTGGCATGATTAAATCCACTTCTACAGCTTCATTTCGGTAACTGTTTATGTGCTGACTGGGACTCTCCAGACTGATATCAGTTTTGATGTGTTTATGATGAATACGTGCTTCCTCAGCCTGAGTTGTACTCTCATTCAGCCCATATCTCCTATTGGCTTGAGTCCAGATGGTCTAAGTTTATGGTACTGCTTATGTAACATCCCCAAAAAGAGAATGATCTTATAACAATGTGCCTAGTTCTTAAACTATTGCAGGTACCTCTATGTGTCAGGATCTAGTCAGAAAAACAGCTCAGTCCACATAGTTCAAAAGAAGAAATTGGCCAGTTGTGGTGTACGCCTCTAATCCCAGGTCTCTGGAGGCTGAGGCAGGACAATTGCTGTGAGTGTGAGGTCAGCCTTCACTATACAGTGAGTTCAAGGCCAGCCTGAAATGTATAATGAGACCCTGTCTCAAAAACAAACAAAAGAAAAAAGAGATTTAACAGAGAAATAGGCACAAATATGATGAGGCTGCTAAAAAAAAAAAAAAAGCCAAAAAGGAGACACTGAGGTACCTTACAGAATACCAAAAACCTCCCACAAGTGTGTCCTGATAGCTGAACAGAGACCAAATCACACTGCAAAGGCACCTGGGAAATGGAGTTTTCAGGAAGAGGTTGAAGAATCTAAAAGCAGGTAAATGACTAGCACTATCTCTCACCACTTTGCATGTTCATAAACCATCTGTTTTATAGTCTGCTTTAGGAGTTTGCTAAGTGTTGCTCTGAAGATACTAGAATCTACCAGGTTTAACAGCAAGGACTCTGATCCAGACATTGTGACTCAAGTCTTGGCTCTTGCACATGGTAATAGTTTAACTGTGAGCAAGTTATCCAGCTTGTCTGTGACTCAGTTTCCTCAATTATAAAATGAGGACAAACATAACTCCTACTTCCAGAGGTGTGGTGAGCATTAAATGAGACAATACATCCAAAGTGCTTTGAACAGTGCCTAGTATACGGTGAATAGTCTATAAAAGCACCACAAAAAACAAAAAGTTATTAGACATCATTTGAAAATGAAATATCTGTTTAGTTATCCATTACTTCCACTGTTTTTCACAATTCCTTAAAGATCTCCAAGCACATTTCCACAGGCTCTTCCTAAAGGTACCTGATGTCCAGGACCTATGTACTTAACCTCACTGCAGTGATCCAACTGAAACTTACAATACAGAAACACCCAATTTCTCTAATTTCTTCATTATTTTGTATATTTATTTCATTTTTTCCTTCTGCTTCTTTTTTTTTAAGTTTGTTTGTTTGTTGACATGGAATCTATGCTATGTAGGCCAGACTGGCATGGCTGCCTTGGTGTGCTGAATCAATTCAAAACAGATACCGTTCATTGTTACTTTGACTTTGGGGAAGAGTCAAAAGTACTACAGTGCCAGACCCAGTGGAGGGCTCACTGTAAATTTTTTTTTTTCTTTTTGCGGCACCGGGGATAGAACTTGTGACCTCAAGCTTGCCAGGCAGGCACTTAGGCCACTTAGCTAAATGCTGGGCCCTTGTGTTTTTGAGACAGGGTCTCGCTATGCCGTTCAGGCTGGCCTTGAGCTTACTTTGTAGCCCAGGCTGGTCTCGAACTCACAT
>RJWT010028119.1:0-15306 GCA_004365215.1 Cuniculus paca
AAATTTTGCATGCATCATCACAGGTTTTTCAAAACACTTTAGAAAAATTCCATGTATTTAGTCTACCAAACTACCAGAATAAGATTTGGAATCACTATTTAGTTTTTCAGGAATATTGCATTATTAAGGCCAGAAACACAGTTTTAATATGATTAACTTAGCAATTAAAGTCTAAATACCTCAGAGAATAAAGAAATGCAATTTAGATTCACAATTTATAACTCTATTGCAAGAACTCAATTTGAAATATTTATTTATAAAAGTTCAAAAGTACCTAATATAAACGAAATATTGGAATATTCATGTTATGTACCTTTGTTTCTTTATCCCACACAAGGAGAGAATGTGACAGACTCTTACCTCAAATTTATAGACATGGTAACTGGTATTTACTAGCATTAAATTACTTGTACAAATTTGTAAGTTTTGCTTGGTAGAGCAAGGATTTGAGCAAAATTGAGTTTAAATCTAAGTTATATATTCTGGGTCTGGGGATATAGCTCAATAGTAAAGTAGTTGCCTAGCATGCAGGAAGCCCTGCATTTAATCACTAGCAAAGTAAAAAATAAAAATAAAACACAGTTAAGTGTTTTTAAATATTAGGCCATACAGGAACCAAAATTAACTCAATCAGGTGCAATTGGTCCTAATCAGGCCGAAATAAAACCTAATGTACAAAGGGAACATTGATGTAGCAAATCTAGCTAGATCAGTCTATATGGCAGTTTTAGAGGGGAAGGAAACAGTTTCAGCTTTAGGTTCAGCAACTGAAAATCACTTCTGAGAATTTTCAGATTGTTCTCCAAACCAGGGCCAGTTCTCATCCTATGCCATCTGTACAGTAGATAAAAGTGGTGTATGAAAAAAATAATTTCACTTTGAAAAACACAAATATCAGAATTAAATTCACTCAACGTCAACAGAAGACAGAGTAATAGAGCCAAGCTCATGTCAGAGGCAGTCACCATATCCAAGAACTGTCAAATAAGTATTGCAATAACTCTATCAAGAAGGGAGGAAACGAGACTGTGAGTCTCTCAGGTTCTCAGTGATCTTCAAATACCAAGTTATTAAAGAGGACTTCACTCACGGAAATGTCTCAGTATATGCCCGTTAAATGGTTCAATGAATTATTCATTCCATTTTATGGTTGAGAAAACTGAGGCATTCCCAAATTCATTTAACTTTGAATGGCAAGCGGTAGAATTAAAAGACGAATACATCCCTAAAGTCCAGAATTTTACACATCTGCTGACTGACTGAAGTTTCTGATGTATTATACACTCTTCAAAGACTTGTGCTTGTGACCTGTGTTTTTTCCTATCTCATGTGACTTACATTTGCTCTTTTGTCAAATGGCATCAATTCAATAAATTAAAGAAAACAGATGGAGAAGCACATCAAGCTGGCAGTACACAATCCACTAAAGTAATTAAGCAATTACTTGCAAGAACACATTCCTCCTTCAAATATAATAATGTGTAGCATTATCAACATTTTTCGTACAGAGGATTAAGAGCATTAAGAAAATTAAGCATCATTAAAAGGCTTGCCATGAAATTACACAGTAAATTATTAAAGTTAAGCCCATTTTTGATTCATCAACATGTTTTGTTCTTTTATTTAATGAGGATCAATTTAGTGAAGGGGAAAATCGAGGAAGAGAAGATGGCAAACCAGAGAGACTGGCACAGGCTTACCCTGCCAAAGGAGATTAGTGGCAAGTTGCCAACAGGGTGCCATACAAAAACTTACTTAGAGGTCTTTTCTCAATAAATCACCTAGTCACATAAACCATAAAGGAAGGGGAAGGGAAGGGAAGTATAGGGAGATTCATCTATGAATCCTGTGCTGCTGCATAAATTCCATTTTATTATTCTCTGAAGCTAGCCAGACCAAATCTGCATCACACACACACACACACACACACACACACTCACACACACACACACACACACCCCTACTGTGACATGCTCTGCATTGTTTGAAAGAGGATTGCAGATAACAGATTGTGAGTCATTAACAGCTATAACTGCACAGCAAGGTATGGAAACCTGTCACTTGAGTTTTTCAGACCAAAGCGCCTTTAATCCCTGGGTGTCAAATTCAGTCCACAGGTACAACTGACCTTCCTTTCTGTTTTCTGTAAGAACAAGATAACTACCTTCAAAGCACTTCGGAGAATAGTTAACAAATCTACCTTTGTAAAATGATACTGATAAACTTAAAAGCTAGTAGTGACTGTGCTTTTGACTACCTCTAATGTATTTGTGATATTTTTATTAGCCTACAGGAGACAACATGGGCTGCACCATTTGCTTCTATAGAGAGAGGAAAAGAATAATCAATTAAAAATACTTTGATTCTGGGTCATTATATAATGCTATAAATGTGCGGTAATCTTTTCACGGGAAAACATTATTGAGAGTGATTAGATGATAATATTGTGAATACCAATAGTGCAGGAAGGAGTTAGGAAGTCAGACGTGGCTTTTAAAAATAATGAGGTTTCTGCCCAAAAAATGTATCTGTAAATATGGTGTATAAGGAACCATTTACTCATGATCAATTTGTGTTTCTTCTAGATAGACTACTGAGGATAAACTTTAAGAAAAAATATTCAGAATAGAAAAAAGTGAAAGAATAAATACTAATGTTTAGAGACTGAATATGCTGTGTAGTAATTTTTGGTATAAGGAGTAGACAGGTCGCATTTTTTTCCTGTAAGGATTGTCTCTTACACTACTTATTTTAATAAAGATATAATATGCCATTTAATCTTGTGGAGGGGATTTCTTTTAGGTGGAGATTTCCGAGGTGTAGGTAATAGCAGCATCTCTACTAATAGTTCTGAGTAGAGTCATTAATAGCAAGCATCAGTGTCATTGTAGAACTCCACAATAAAATGTATGTATGTATGTGTCTGTGTGTGTGTATGTTTGTTTGTGTGTGTGTCTACCTGTCTATTTTAAAGAAATATAGTAAACTTAGAATGGAATTCAGAAATAATTATTTTTCTGTAATCACTAAGTAAATAAAATCACACATTGAGTACCAACAGATTGAGAAACCACTGCAGTGAATTTTTTGATACCAAAGTAATAGCCTCATTCGAAGGGAATGAAAAGTACAAACACAGAACACAGTAGGATGCTCAACTTCTATTAGTACAAAGATCAAATAGAGTATTTTTTTTTTTTTTGCCTTTTTGAGGCACGGTTTCCCTGTGCAGTTCAGGCTGGTCTAAAACTCACTTTGTAGCCCAGTTCGGCCTTGAACTCCCAGCGATCATTCTGCCTGAGTTTCCCAAGTGCTGGGATTACGAGTGTGTGCCACCACACCCAGCTTAAAAGGAACCATACTCTATGATTTTATAGTACTGAAATCTAGACTATAAAATATAAAATTCAATCAGCGTTACTCTATGTATTAAATCACTATGTTGAATACACATGAGACATCTTCAAAGTTCATCTTACATTACTGACACTCAATTCTCATTGTTACGTGTACACAGAGGAGGGAGAGAAGGTGGGATGAATGGATGGAGGCAGAGATGAGGAAAGACGAACAAGGAGGGAGAGAGAGAGAGAGAGAGAGAGAGAGAGAGAGAGAGAGTTTTCTCATGAGAAGAATACATACCGTAAATAATATTACTTGGATCAATATGAAAGGCTAGGTGTGGTGGGGAAAATGAAATGGGTTCTGAGAACTTCTACTGAATTCAATCCTGAATGCTAACTGCTAGCTTTCACATAGGAAAATCAGGCACACCATTCATTTTCTAATATCAAGCTGCCCTTTCATAAAATTTTATATGTATTTTTATTTACCTAAAATTATTAAAGTTGCGACTGTTTTAATGAACTGATGAATACAAAATTACAATGAACTGGGTCAGGGAAACCTAAGGGAAAATTTACCCAAGATTTCCTATTAATTTTATCATATGTCAGGTCTAATCCCAAGAGATATAATTTCAAATCCATTGGTCATTCAGACATTCTGCAATTTCATTCATTTGAAGGGCTTGAAGGAAACATTAATTAACACATGAAGTATAGCATACTAAACCCCAAGTAAAATTACTGAAAATTTATGGCATAAATATCTAGAAGTGCTGTAAAATGCATCATTTTGGTTTCAATCATTAGTAAAGTGTTTCCACAAATAAGTTTCATAGAAAAAACTTTTTACCCTCATCTAAAACTACTCCATCTGTCCAATATATGACTTTTTGATTGTACAATGAGACAGTATAGGCACTTGCAATTGAGACTAAAATGGTCCAAGACAGCTACCACAGCCTGCAAGGCAACAGAGCTGCTATGAATCTTGAAAGCAAAAATGATACTTCAATACAGAATTGAGCAACAGTTTCAGAATGCAGAGAAGTTGAAATAAACTATACAAAAATGATCATTGTCTCAAATCTGAATATTATGGGTATGTCCAAAACCTTTGACATCTTGATTATAGCCTGCATTTTCATGAAAAAATGAGAATACATTTATTGTTATACCTCAAGTCCTGGAATCACACTGGTTAAAATACATCTATGGATGTCATATTTAACCATAGGGATAATTTGGAGTTCTAAAGTCCAAGGTGGAGGCAACAGAAAATGCTAAATTCCAATAATATCAGGCAGACAATGTAAGTTTGCTGCTGCAAAATACAAGTCCATTGTCCCACTGGCTTGAAACAAACAAAAAAAGAGTTTATTTTTCATTTACACCACATACTTCCAGTTGGGGTTTGGCAGGCTTAGCCTGTCCATTACCATCCTACAGAGCTATAGACAGAAAGGCAGCATTATAGCAAACAAAGCCAATGCTGCAGAGCAGTTTTGTAGGGTTTTGCACCAGAAATATCATATTCTCACCAAGAAGTGGTCACAGATTACTGGCCAAAGTGAGCTGTATGGCCATGGCTGAGGCCAGCAAAAAAAAAAAAGCAAAACAAACAAACAAATAAACAAACAAAAAACTCCACCGTGTATCTGAGGAGTCAATAAGAACTATGGGGCAATTACCAGTGATGTTTCTTACTCACTGATGTTTAGGTAGTTACCCAGTATTTGAAGGTAAGGCAAAGCACTGAGCACTGAATAAAGTTTCAACTCTTTGAGAGAGTAGTATAGTTCCCTGGAGTCCTGATAAAAAAAGATAAATACCACATAAAATGATCATGAACATTTAGCAAGTGAACTTGTAGCGGGAGTAGTCTGTCTCCTATCCTACGGTAAGCAACCTTTCCGATAAAGACAGACAAAACTTAGAAGGTGAGGTTGCTGTCTGTGAAAAAAATGTCTCTCTGAAAATTATAAATATATATATCTTTTTTTTTTTTTGTCTTTTTGAGACAGGGTCTCACTATACAGTTCAGGCCAAACTGGGCTACAAAGTGAGTTTTAGGCAAACCTCAACTGGAGGAAAAAAGGTAGACACTTCCAAGTCATGCCCCCAGAAACCCCCCTCCACTTAGGCCCCATCTCCAACAACACACTCAGTGACCAGATTTAATCCACTGATGAGCACAGAACCCCATAAATGAATCACTTTCCAAAAGCACTTCATCACAGTATATGAGACTTTGGAAAGAGGGCTCTAGACCTGAACCATAGCACCATCAAATAAATAAAGATTAATATCCATTGAAATTATAGAGAGCACTGAAAAATAAAGTGTGAATTTCCATGCAGGACTTAGACTTGGAGAGACCCCTGCAAATCAAAGAGAATAGTCATGCCAAGATTAGCAGTATGAATTAAAAAGGGTTTGTAGAAGCAATATGAAAGTTATACTTTGACCCATTAATATTCCAACAGTCAAATCTATAACTTGGAATGAAATCAAGGATTATTATTTAACTTTTCCTTAATAAAAATTTAAAAAAATACACAATTTCCAGATTCAAGATTTCCAGGTAGCCTAATATCACTCATGCCAGGCCAGCTTATTTGTATGGTCACCATCATGAACAAAAATCATTTATAGAGATAATCTTTGTCAGCCACTCTTCTGACAGAGGATTAATATACAAAATATATAATGAACTAAAGAAACAAAAAATGAATAATTTAATAAATATAATAAGTGGATAAATGAACTGTACAGACACTCCTAAAAAATTGAAAATGACCAATGAATATACGAAAAAAGAAGTTCAACATCTTCAGTTATCAGGGAAATGAAAATCAAAAATACACTGAGATCACATCCAATCCAGTCAGAATAGGTGTCATCAATACAAAACAAAAAGGTGGGAATGCTGGTGAAGATGAAAGAAAATGGTACACTTTTGCATTGTCAGTAAGAATGTAAACCAGTACAAGGCACTATGAAAATCAGTATAAAATTTCCTTATTAAAAAAAAAAAGAAAAGTAAAAAGAAAATGAAGCTGTCATTCGACTCAGCTATACCACTGTTCTAAGAATAAAAGTCAATACACTATGGAGACACCCGTTTTCTCATGTTATTGGGGTGCAGTTCACAAAATCTAAGCTCTGGAAATAGTCTGGGTGCACACACTCCCCCTCTGCTCTTACTGCCCCACTACCCACAATGCTATCACATATGCAGTGTTCTCTACCTGGGTGACACATCCATATTTCTAGGTGTGAAAGCCAAAAAAATCATTATTTTTATCCTTGGCATCTTTCAAATTCTATACCCAGTCCACTGGCAAATAGTGTTAGCACTACTCACAAGTTTTTAAATAATCTGCCTCCTCACTTCATATTCTACTACTATTAACTTCCTGCCATTACTTACGCAAAAATTTCTCTACTTCAGGCTCTTCTCAATTGCTTGTCCATTAGTTTGAAATAAATTCATTCTCTCATGTATCTGAATGAATTATTCTCATTTCCTTTGAGAATGCATTGTATCAGAAAAAAATTTATCTAACTTTCTTACTTAATAATCATTTTTATTTAAAATCTTTCCCAAGAACATGCTTTCCCCAAGTATCACACTTCATCCTTTCTAAGATACCTGTAACTTTCCACTATATTGAACTAAATTCCATTAGGACTGATTTTTGTGATTATCTGCTATAATACAAGCTTCATGAGGCAACCCTTTGTTTGCATCATGCATGTCTTCTGTGACATGAACTTGATGCAGCAGAATACAGACACTCAGTAAATATTTACTGTTTCATAATTAACACTGTAACCACACATTGGGGAATGCTGCACTTTGCCAAGTCTCAGAAGCCACATTTTTGCCCCCATTTCTTACATTAGTACAAAACTCTTGTTCAATTTTGTGTTAGAGGTTGCCTGATTCTAATACTGTTTCTTGGCAACGTAATCTCATTCTAGGAGAGATAAACTCTTCATTTACTACAAAAATTAATTGACTAATGAAACGGTAAGATGCAGGTAAAGATACTTCTAGCTTCTATTTGTGGTTTTCATTGAGAAAGCAAATTTAATATATTCCGAAGAGTGCAAGAAACAATTTCTCCTCTGAAAATGAACACAACTTGTGACATTTAGACATGATGCATAAGAAACATTGAGAGAGAAGGAACCTGGAAATGATTTTACTGGTTTCACAAGAAAGAGTTGTATTCAAGAGATGAACCTCATGGCTTTAAGCCATGATGCTCTCATCATCCTTTAGTTTCTTTCTTTCCTGGCCAGCATTTTCCCTGGTCTTCTATCTTTGGCTTAGAAGCAGTTTTTCACAAATCCCCAAAACACAGAGTTCAATAGGCAATCAGCAACCATAAGTTGTTAGTGTAAGAAGGAAAGATGGGAATGAGAGAGCATGAGAATGGGCAGGTACTGTTTCATAATTGTGCATGTGACGCGCTGTGCATACCTGTAAAGTCTTTTTTGTGGAGTTCTAAACACTTGAATCCCTGCCCTTGAATACACAGACAGTCCAACTGTACTTCTTGGCAGCAGCTGCTACTAAGCAAATTTATTTAGCTGCTCTAGTGTGACGCTGTTCTTTCTTTTAAAGTAGTGAACTGGTCTACAATTTTCATCAATGTCAGGATAAAATTCTCAAGTTAGAGAAGACAATCGCAATTATTCTTTGGGATTCTGATTTTATATACTTACATCAGTTCACTCCTTATTCTGTGACACCTATGTTCTCCTAATCTGCCTCTTGTGAATTGTGTACTAACTTATGTTATCTAAAATTATCTGCTTAAAAAATGACATGGTGCTAAGTAACCTTAAAATGTAAATGACAGAATATCTAAATTGTTGAATTCTCTTGGGAATAACTTTATTTTAACAGCTATTGGAGACTTAAATAACAAAGCAGTGTAAGTTGAGGGAGACTGTATATATGGCATGACAGATACAATGGTTGAACAAATAGTGTTACTGAGAGTACACAGATTGTCAAATGATATGCTTTTGCTAAGGTTAACTTATTTGCATATATTTATTTTTTAAAAATGTCTTATCCATTTTTGTAATTTAAACATGGAATTTCCATATGACAAATGTAGGAAATATTTCTAAATATCATGTTATGAAATAAGTATTAGCCTGATAATTGGTACAACATAATATAAAATGTCCTTGTATTTTTCTTTCAACACAACCTCCATCAGAATTTAGAGGCTACACATAAGAACAAAAGCACAAATTAACTCACTGAGAAACACTGTAAATGTATAGACTTGACAGAATAACTACCAGGATTCTCGTTTCTTAGCATACCACTAATACAATGTTAACTTTTACTGTTCAGTTTTTTAATTTAATTCAGTGTTAGCCAAAAATTTTAAAAAAAATTGTTTTCTTCAAAATTACTGTTTACAGTTTCTAATGTTAAGATTCAGTCAAATACAGTTAAGACTATTAGGTTACTCTATCACATGTTATCAAATAAACAAGATAACTGTTATATTTAGTACATTAAACTTTGGTTGCACTTCTTGTTTTACAAATATGAATGGTTGTGAAACAGGGCAAAGACAATGCCTAATATGTGATAGCAGTATTTTATCTACCTACAGAGAGAAATTGCTCTTGAATTAAACATCATGGACGGAACGGTATATACTTTTCTTGTGGTTTACAACAAGTGTGATACCGTCTAGAACACAATTATCTAAGAATGCTTTCAAGAAAAGTTAGGTGAAGGTAATTGTTTTGTCTATTTTGTAGTGAAGCTGTTATTCCAGTTGTTAATTATCTTCCTTCATTTCATATTCATTAATTGTTTATATGAACAGGCATCCTTTTTACATGATGACCTCAGTCGTGATGTAATTTGTATATTTATTATGCCAGGTTTTAAATTTCTTCTCTATCATTTATTTCATTTAAATTGGAAGTTAGATCAAAACTTCTATTGAACTTTGTGAATTTTTTCTTTGTAGAATAGCTGCAGATTCAATCTAGATACCTTTCATTACATCACATTCAAAGCTACATAATGTTAAACACTGTGATAAAAACCCTAATCACTTGATTGACATGAACACAATCTATTTTTTCCTAAACGAAAGTTTTCACCTTTTTAACTTAATTTTTGTGGTAATAACATGGTGCTACATGGGTTAAGGGCCCCAAATTCACCCTTTTGTTTATGGACATAGTTTTCTGATGTATGCAACCCCCGGGATGAGAAAAATCCACGAGACACTCGAAGAAGTTTTGGAATGGAGCGTTTATTGCCAGGCCTGGCGACGCAGTTTCCTTCGGAATCAGTTTGGGACTGCGCACCTCTCAGTGGCCTGGAGACGCTTATATCATAACAGAACAAAGGGAGGAGGAGTTCAGCAAGTGTGGGTACAGAAGCAAATTGCATTGGTTAGTTTAAATGACTTTTTATGCTCATTGGAGGCGAGGGCTCTGGGAGGGGATTGGGGTTAGGTGACCATGGGCATTTCCTAATTTTGGACTGTAAATGCTCAAAAAGGGCTTATTTACACATTTCTTGCTCAAGAAGAGCTTGTTTGTACATTCCTTCGGTCATGAAACAGGGTGGTTATCATTGTAAGACCTCGGTTAGCCCTGTCCTTGGGCAATCTATAACTGTCTCAACTTTACGGTCAGCGTGCCCTTAGACAATTTACAGCTGTCCTAACTTTAGAACGCTTGGAAAACAGGAGATGTGGGTCACCTTAACCTCAAGAAGCTGGGAAGGGGCTCTTGGCCTAAAGCGGCGCATACAGAACAGTAAATGGCACTATATTAGTTATAAGTATAAGTTATAACATTTTCCTAATAATATTTATTGAAGAAACTAGTTTTTCTTTACTGTGATTTTGATTGGTTTGTCTGTTGTTCGTTGGTCTTTTGATTTTTGATGCCGGGTTTGCAGCTAGTCCCTCATAGTACATGCTACCTTTACTCCCTACTGCTGTATGCCAGGCCTCCCAGTGTGGGTACTTTGCATTGTTTCCTTCAGTTAAATGCGATGGGTCAAATTCTTCTGATTCCCTCTAACAGAACACACACCAAGGTTCCTATGTCTTTTTTCTTTTTTCTTTTTCCTGGAAAGGCATATGTTGTTGATTCATGATCTTATTTGCAGGGACCTTCTTAGTTACTGGATCTTGTTTAGGCACTTATAGATCTTCCTGAGGGTATCAATATAAATTTGCCTCTTCATCACAATTGCTTAGCTTATCAAAGACTTTCCTACTGATAATCACTCGGTTTTTCATATATGCAGATTTCTTGGTGTACAGGTGTTTTGGTCATTTTCTCTCGTTGCTGGGACAAAATACCTGACGCCCAAAGTGAAGCAAGGAAAGGTTTATTTAGCTTACAGTTTCTGTGGATTTCAGTCCATAATCAGCTGGCTCCAAAGCAGAGTGGCATGGCACTGGGGCAACACTGCAAGGCAGCAGCCAGAGCAAAAGAGGGCAGCCGTTCATGGCGGCTGCAAGCAGCAAGAGCAAACCGCGCCAAAGAGCGAAAAAGGCCTCCATTCCGACCTTACATTGTATGTCGGCCCCACCCCTGGGCGGGTGCAGAACTCACACTGCCAATCCCAGCACTAGACAAGGAGTCAATCACAAATGTTAGACTCAGCCGCTTCCATGACTACATGAGGCTTGGGAGGGCCATCTATATACAAACCGTAACAACAGTGCTATATCTCAATTATTTGGGAAAGACAAAATATAAAATACATTTTCTCATGTATTTATTTGACGTTTGTATTTTTTTTATCTGAGAAGAGTGTATTCGTCTCAGATGCCCATTTCTGGATTCAGTTGCTGAATTTTGGGGGTCTGATCTTTTTTAATTCTTTATATGTTCTAGATAGAAGTCCTTTGTCTGAGGGAGAGGCTAAGATTTTTTCCCAATTTATAGCAGCACAATTTGTAATAGCCAAATCTTGGAAACCACCCAAATTCCCATCAAACAAGGATTGGATAAAAAAGGCATAGTGTTTTTATACAATGGAGTAGTATTCAGCTATAAAGAAGGATCACTTCAAGGCTTTTATAGGTGAATGAATGAGATTGAGACCACACACATAAGTAAAATAAATCAGAGTCACATGTGTAAATACCATATTGTCTCCCTAGTGTATGAAACTGAAAGAGTAAATAAGATCCACAATCTACAATAGATACTGTGAAAGGGTAAGAAACTGCTCAAAGAGCAAAATTAACTGAGTCAGAGAAAAGGAGAAAAAAAGGAAGGAAAAAGATATAAATTTGTTTATATATACATAAATTAGCTAAGATGATTATACTACTAATTCTATTAGTTCTTGGAAAAGAACAGTTAGTACTCATGATTAGATCAATTTTGCATGTTATGTCTGGTAATCTAAGCAACTCTTTTGAAGATAACAATATGCAATATTACAATTATTGTTAAATTCCTGTCATCTTGTTTTGAAAGCAAATATTGTTCTTGTTTTGGGTTTCTGTTGTTCTCGTAGCTGTTGTTTGTGTGTCTCTTGTTTTTTGTTTTCCTTTTATGTGCTTTCTTTTCTCCTTAAAATAAAAAATAAAGTGATTTGAAAGTAATATCTGGCCTGATATGGCTTGAAGCTATGTATGTACTTAATTTTCTTCATGTGAGTAGTTTTATGTCTTGCTTGAGAAAGACCAATATATTTATTTTGTCAACCCAGATTTGCTGGATATATTAAATAACATATGTTCCAAGCACAGCATTTTTCTTGTAAGATTACAATTTTGTAAATTATGATAGATTTATCAATAAAAGTTTTGATAAAAAGATAAAAAGGAAAACCTCTCATTAATTAGCACAAATCATTATTAGTTTAATGAAGAGAAATATGTTTACCTGAGAGAGTATGCATTTATTTCCAAAATGGCAAATGATAATCTAAAATAAAAATATTTTTCATAAGGATAGTTGTTTATTCCTGTGTCTATTTGCTTTATTCAATAACACATGATCTTATAAGACACTCAGAATTAAGAGCTAGCATAGATTGTAAGGTTCTTGGATTTTAAGTGAAGTTGCTTGTGTTGAAATTTGACTGAATGACACTGAAATTCATATACTTTACAACTCAGTCTGTAACCATGAATTTTGTAAACTATCTCTATTCAGGTTATAACATTAAGCCTGGGAAAATGCCAATCCTACTGGAAAATACTTAAATGAAAACTGTCTCCATAACAGTAAAGAAATCATCTAATTTGTTTTCAAATACTTGATATATAGCATGATGTATGACATATTTCAACTAATATTCTTTGCACAACGACAAAAGGTTACAGTATTAACATTATTATCAGAAATCTATTAACAAGGAAGAAACATTTTATATTCTGCAAAATACTTTGTATGTTCAAGAAAATGTCAATTTAAGCACAGTTTTAGTTCCATTTGGTTTCATTTGTTATAAAAAATTTTTTAAACATTGCAATGTACTGATAGGTTTATTTTGATGCTTTGAAAACATGAGGCTGTAGGACAAAAGCTTAAAAACATAAAAGATATATTCTAGCTTCCAGATAACCAATAATTTGATTATATGTGAAACATTTCTGCCACAACACAAAAAGAAGTATTTTAATTTGCTGTAATTGCCATAAAAATTTTGGCTATAGAATATGTGTGCCAATCAAGGAAAAGACTAGTGGCCCACAAGGGAAAGAAAACTCACTTGGAGGAAGTCTGGCACAAGCCCATGAGATTTTATGCCTGAAAACTTTATATGAATCTTGATTTTTTAGAAAATCATACATCAAAGAGTATAAAAGCTTTCAGTTAGGAGCAGGTAAGATTTCAGCAACTGTATTAGGTTTTTATTTCGTACGTAATTTCCTTTTGCTGGAAGGACATTTTTAGGTCAAATATTACTCTCTTTTTCCATCTATCTCTTTCTCTTTGTTTCTCTCTCTTTCTCTCTCATGTACAGAAAAAATATAATAATCATTACATATAAATTGAAAATAAATGGTAGACAAAAATTTTACTTTTATCTCCAATTATTGAAAGTTCTAAACCTCAAAATCCTGTTTCATGAATTTTCTTCAAAGTGTATAGCACCAAATATTTAATGAAAGAATATCAGTATACTCAAGGCAAACAAAAAGCATGAGACTTACAACCAAACTGAGAGAAAAACATAATTTTGCTGCTGAGTTTCATTATCTTTTTTTCCCCTCCTATCCTTAGTTCAGGAAATAATTAACTACATTAAAACTGTTTTTCTCCCTTGTCTGAAGATCCATTACTGAGCAGGAGGGATTATGGATATAGTTATTCAGAGAAGCACTGAAAATTTCAAAACTGGTATTTCCACATTCTTTCTACAACTCTTTTAAGAAGCCTTTTGGGAAATAATTATGCCTGAAAAATTCTGATTTTCTGTAACTACACATTTCCAAACAGAAAGTTTTCTTCCATGTTTCTTTAAAACATTTTTTAGAAGTTTATCTGGGTGAAGTCAGTCTATTTATGAAAGTAGTTGTTTCCAGAACATAAGAAATAAAAATGCTCTTTTGTTACATTATAAAGTATTCACACACTTTCTAAAGGTAAAATTTATTTTTTGTTAATCCCTTGAAAAATTGGAATTGTGACATTTATCCTCTCACTTTGAACAATGATCACATTTATTTGGTTTTGTAAATATTTCTTAGTATATTTTAATTACTTTCATTCTGTAAAGTTTGGTACTGAAATTATTAAATCAACAGCAAAGAGCTCAAAAGTTTAAACAATGATTAAATAATTTTCAACCAAGTATTTTGCTAATGTTTAGGGATTTAATAACCAAATTTTTATGTTTTTTTTTAGTTTTTTTTATTTTAAAGAGAATAATACAAAACAAAACAAAACAGAATGAAAAAAGTGAAAGAAAACAGAATAGAGTCAAACATAATATAGCATTTCAAAGCAGAACACTGCAAGCTATACAGGTTTTCAAGACATAACAACAGGAGCTTAACAATGGTTACCCTACTGTCTCTTGCTTTCTTCAAAATGGTTGTTCATACATTTACAGACAATAAACTCAAACAAAACAAAGTAGTATAAAACCAGATAACAGAGAATATCATTACAGGTCTTCAAGTTGGATAACAACAAATGAGCAATGGCTACTGTAGTGTCTCATTTTTCAAAAGAGCTGTTCGTATCTTCTCGCTTATTGCTTTGAAACAGTAGGAAAGGGACTTAAACCAATCAAATCCAAGAATAAAAGCACCATTGGACTTCAGAACCATTTCTCCATATTTATCAGGAATTTTGTATCTTATTGAGTCTTTCAGTTTCTTACACTAGGGAGACAATGCAGTATTTACACATGTGTGTTGCGTTTATTTCACTTATGAGCATGGTCTCAAGTCGCATCCATTTACCTATAAAAGCCTCAATGTGATCATTTTTTATAGCTGAATAATACTCCATTGTATAAAAGTACCACATCTTCTTTAACCATTCCTCAATTGATGGGCATTTGGGTTGTTTCCAAGATTTGGCTATTACAAATTGTGCTGCTATAAACATAGGTGCACATACATCACTGTGGTAAGATGATTTCACTTTTTCTGGGTATATGCCCAGAAGCAGAATAGCTGGCTCAAATGGGACTTCCAGTCCTAGCTTTTTGAGAAACCTCCAGACTGACCTCCACAGTGGTTGCACCAGTCTGCACTCCTACCAACAGTGGACAAGGGTTCCTTTTTCCCCACAGCCTCTCCAGCATTTATCATTGGTGGTTTTCTTGATCCTGGCCATTCTTTCTGGAGTGAGATGAAATCTCAGAGTTGTTTTAATTTGCATTTCTCTAATGACCAATGATCCTGAACATTTCTTCATGTATTTATTTGCCATTCGTATTTGCTCAGCTGAGAAGTGTGTTTTCATCTCA
>RJWT010028120.1:0-15301 GCA_004365215.1 Cuniculus paca
TAGCAGCCTTCCGAGGAAATCCAATTTAATTTAAAATGAATTTGAAAAGACAAATTAGCCATATCTATTTTAATAAGATAAAATCCCGACTCTCCCTGTGTCTGGTTTAGTTAGGACCTCAGAGGAGATCGGACTAAGACTAAGGATGAACATAAGGAAAATAACGCCAGGGGCTGAGGAGACACCCGGGAGACCCTGGCGCCCAAGTGACTTGTCAGTTTCTGCGAGTGAACAGGCCTCGTGCTGCCCATTTCTGCAGAGAATTGCAACCCGAGACGGACCTTTGTCTCATCAGATCCTCGGCTTGTGTTGGAGCTTGATGCCGTGTTGATGTCATACGCCGCTCACCCATCTCTCCGAGGACCAAACGGTTATTTTCCTTCTTTGTCATTATCAAAGCACGTTTGGATACTGCCACCTGGGTAACCAGATTTAGTAACAGCTACACCTCACAATTATGGATGAGCTTCTTTTAGAGTAAGCACTGCCTGTGGCCCATGAGTTGGCATTTGACCATTGTTTCTGATATCTGAATCAAAGAGTTCTGCCCACTGTTTAACAAGCTGGTGCCCCTCTGCATTTTTACCCCTGAAGCATACTCAGTGAGGATTTACTGAGTTCCCTGTGTGCCCAGCAGCAAGGGAGCCTGAAGCAGTGTCAGCCCCTGCATGCGCACCAGAGGTGTTGACTCCTGGAAGGTGACTGCCACCTACCTTTCCAGTAACAGTGGTCCCTGCAGGGCCTTGAGCATGGTATGACATGTGAGGCTGCAAGAACAGCAGCTCAGATCTTCCCTGTGGGACTCAGCCAGAGGCCACCCCTCCCCCACCAGCCAGGACCCCCATTCTGAAGTTTTGGTTGCAGCGTAGACTAGCTGCTTTTGCAACCTTTCCTAGACACTCAGGCCTGCCCTAGAGTTCACCAGAGCTTGGGGATTCACTCTGAAAGCAGGGACTCAGAGTTGAACAGACCTGGGTTAGACTGTTGATGCCCCCAGACCCCCAGCTGAGGGATTTGGAGCAGCCAGCACTGAAACTGCCCATTCTGGAGCTCTGAGAGAGTCAGGGATTCTTGTAGGGCTGGTGGGCTTGCTTGATGAGATGAAGTGCGGAAAGTGCTTGCACTTGGTACCTGGTAACTGGCACTCAGCAGCTGTGACCTACCAGTGGTAGAGAGAGCCAAGGTGGGAGCACAGAGAGCCTCATACAAAAGGATGTGCTCTGCCTGGTGCCAGGGTCCAGCTTGAGGCTGCTCATTGTGTTCTGTGTTGCCATGCTGATTACCTCATTGAGAAGTGTGACAAGCAGAGAGCCCCCTGTGTTGCTTTAAAGTACTCAGTACTGACGGTTTCACTGTCTCATGGACCCTGCTACCCCTCAGTATTAAAATCATTTTCTACCACTCACTCCTGACCTGTGATTCTATCTGGAAGATGTGTGGGATGCAGGGCTGATAGACTTTTTGAACTGCTTCTCAATTGTTAATTATGTGTATAGGTATAAGTGAATGTTTCCAACAGGAAGTGTTGTTCTCAATAAATAATAATTCTGCTTCTCTCATGCTTGTTGCTGTTTGTATTTCAACATGCATTTGCAAACTATATTAAAGAAAAACTTTCAGCTCACTTCTTTATGTTCATGCTCTTTCATAGTAATGTAAAAAGCCCAAGGGTTGTTTTGTTTTGTTTTGCTGTAGATGAGCATCGTTCTCTGTCCCCAGAGTTGCAGGTTCTTTGTGTGGCCTTTTCCAATACAGGATAACACCTATCCCAGTTATTTCACTTGTGCATTTTGAGGATGAAAGTGAGTGTTGTAATTGGAGAAATGTATAGCTATTTATTTCCATTTTGTCTGATGTTTTTATATTGTTTGCTAGGAGGTGCATCCGGTACTTGAATTAATTATAATTACTGAAAAGACATACACTGATTGAGCAAATAAAGTAGTAAGCCCATTTATGCCACGGCTATCTAATTAAATTCTAACTTTGGGTAAGCTAGATGTGCATGAAAGATTAATTTTAAGAGATTTTTATGACTTACTAAATAATGATTCAGTGAAATTTTTGAGTTATATCATTAAGGAACATTGAGTCTTAAAATGATAAAATACTTAGTCCTGACCCTACCACAATATAGAAATTCATGGGCTTAAAAAACTATTTAAATTAAGGAAATGGGGGCTGGGGATGTAGCTCGGCACAGCACCTGGCCCTGGGTTCAATTCTTGGTGCCTCCCCCAAAATTAATTAATTAATTAATTAAGGAAACAATATAATTTTTAAGGTGAATATTGACATATAAGAATTTTTTAAATGTTTAATCAACTGAAAATATAATTTTTAAGGTGAATATTGACATACAAGAATTTTTTAAATGTTTAATCAACTGAAACTTGACAAGAAATAAATTTGATATATGTACTTGGATTATTTCTTTTCAGTATTTTTACAATTTTATATTCTCAAAATACTTAACTATCTCTGGAATTAAATTGTCCTTGGGTAGTTGGAGGGTTATACCAAAATTTTCATATAATTTAAGAGGATAATAATGGCTTTACTGTAACCTTTTCTAGAGATACATCATCTAGTAATGGAGCTAAACACACATTCTCCATTGAGTTTTAATTTTAAAAGTTGATATTAAATCTTAAAAAGACTCATTATATTATGATAATTGATAGAGTTTAAAACATGTAACTCTTCTTTATGGTTTTAAAAAACCTACTTT
The DNA here is from genome assembly GCA_004365215.1 of Cuniculus paca. Classification (NCBI taxonomy): domain Eukaryota; kingdom Metazoa; phylum Chordata; class Mammalia; order Rodentia; family Cuniculidae; genus Cuniculus; species Cuniculus paca. Next base: position 2,732 of record RJWT010028120.1, read on the forward strand.
AACTTTTAAAGCATATTGATTTTATTATATAAATGATTTAATAATGAAGAGGTCCCTAAACTTATGCTAGGTGATGGGCCTTAGTTCATGTAAATTACCTTTCCCTGATATTATTGTCATTATGGAAACCATTGTTTGTATAATTAAATGCAAAGTGCTGTGTAACATTAATGATCTAAAGAATCCCACTATGGCTATGAAAATTCAAAACAGATACTTTACATGCTGTAAAGATGGCTTTAAGATGGCTAGATTGTACCTGTGTGAGAACACATTCTGGTACATGCTGTAGCCCTCCCCAGACTGGATAAGAAGGGAATGTTCTGGTTTTCCTTTTAAAATGGCTGAGAAAGAGGCTGGCATAGTGGCACATGTCTGTAATCTCAGCACTCTGGAAGGTTAAGACAGAAGGATCCCAAGTTCCAGCCAAGCCTGGGCAGTCTAGCCCTCTAGTGAGACCTTGTCTCAAAAAAAGGGCTGGGTTGTAGCTCAGTGCAAAAGCCCTGGGTTCAGTGCCCACCTAGGGGTGGGGGTAGGGCCCATAGTGGAGAACTTCCCTTTATTACCTCTGCCTTCCAATGTCATGTGCATTTGAAGGGACATTTGGTCCAAAATCTGCTCAGTTTGAACAATAGTTTAACAATAATAAGAGACAATGACATTTGTGTAACAGTTTGCAATCCACAGAGCTTTTTGGGTGTGTGTGTAGGGGCTGGGGGTTGCTGGGAATTGAATCCAGGGCCTTGTGCAGTAAGTGCACATTGTATCACTGAGCTACGCCCCCAGCTCCACAAAGCATTTGATCATATTTTAGCTTTACTTTATACTCTCTACCATTCTTTTAAAGTAGACAGTCTCATCTCTGTTTTGTAGTCGAAGAAATTGATTTCAGAGAGATCATGGGCTTATCCATGGTTGCACAGCTCAAATCTGACAAGGGTCAGAGTCCAAGCCAGTTCTGTTGACTCTGGAAAGAGGCCCCATGTCTTAACCTCTGAATTTGAGATTGAAAACATGATCATTGTCGCATGTGGGCTTTTTTTACCCCTTCATACTCACCCCATGTTTTATGAAATGTATTACCTATATTTGAACATGAATAACTGCTGTTTTTATTCAGTTGATACCTTGAAACAAAAGAATTGAGTTCATTACTCAAACTTCATTTGCTAAGTCAGATTGTTTCAACTAATAGTGATAAGCATTTTCTCTTTTTCAAAAGTATCAGAGTATCAAAATAGGGAGAACTTATTTTAAAAAGAGAAAACCTTGCCTGAGAGCAACAACCTTCTTTTTCCTATTTTGAATCCCAGGACTATAGATTCTCATCTTCCATAAATATTGTAGAAGTTACAGAAATCATTAGCTAAAGGAAAACTGATAAAAACGATATTTTCTAGGCTCTTTAAAGCATATAGTTTGGTTTATTGTGCAGGGCTTATTAACTGAGTTTTTGCTTTGTTTTATCTAAGGCCCTAGGTACATGAAAGGTTGGCTGTGGAAACTGGACTTGTTCAAATTTCTCTGGAGCTAGAACTAAGATCAGTGGGTAAAATCTGCAGAGAGAGTGCATCCCAATTAAAAAAAATATGTTAGCGGTCAAAATTGTTTGCCCAACTGAACTGAACAGGTACTTCTCAAAAGAAGTACAAATGGCACATAACTGTATGAAAAAATGTTCATCATCTTTAGCCATCAGGGAAGTGCAAATCAAAGCTATATTGAGATTCCCTCTTAGCCCAGTCAGAAGTCTATCATTGAGAATATTAAAAAAAAAATAGTAATAAGGGTCTGGGGATTTAGCTCAGCAGCATAAGTGCTTGCTTGGCAAGCACGAGGTCATGAGTTTGATCCCCGATACCAAAATTTAAAAATAATAATAAATGCTTGTACAGAGGTGGGGTAAAAGAAATTCTTCCTTATACATTGTTGAAGGGATATAAATTAGCAGAACCACTATAGAAATTAGTATGAAGGTTCCCCATAAAACAAAAAATAAAACTACCATATGATTCAGCTATACCACCCTTGGGCATGTACCCAAAAGCAAGTCAACATACTACAGAAAATATCTGCAGATATTCCTGTGTTCATATGGCACAGTTTACAGTAGCCAAGTTATGGAATCATCCTAGGGATTCAAGGGATGAATGGATAATACAAATGTGATATATATACACAGTGGAGTACTATTCAGCCATAAAGAAGAATGAAGTCATGTCATTTGAAGAAAAATTATGGAGCTGTAGACCATGTTAACTGAAATACATTAAGCCAACCTCAAAAAGACAAATATTACATGTTTGCTGTAATATGTGGAATCTAGAATGAGAAACATGACATGACAATAGAAGGGACACTGTTAGCCAAGAGGAAGGGGTTCCTGGTGAGGAGGATTATAGGGCAGATAGACGTGATCTGAATCAGCTACATGTGTGAATGCCACAGTGAAACTCAAAACACAAAACAAGATGGTAACAAAACTGTTTGCCCAAACACTGAGGCAGAGGGATTTGCTTTAGAAGAAGGCATAACCCTCCTCAGTGAAGGTAATTCAGAAGTTGTCAGACAGCCATTTGCTGAAAGTGTCTTAAAGGGATAACCCTTAGGATTCCTTACAGTTTCAAAAGTCTATGAATGGGGCCTGGGATGTAGCCCAGAGGTTCAAGCGCTTGCCTGGTAAGTGCAAGGTCATGAGTTTGATCCCCAGAACCAAAAAAAAACAGTCTATGAATGGCAATAAAGTTGTGTTTTTTTAAGTCTGTGAATGTCAAAGTAGAAAAAAGGAAAACATAATAGCATTTCATGAGCATCTATGTGGACTAGGCACAGAGATAAGTGCTTATGTGTAGTCTTAGGAAACTGTGTCTGCAATTCCATGAGGAAGTAATTCATTCTGTCTCTGTCTCTGTCTCTCACAGTACTATCTGGAAGTACTGTTATTACCTGCATTTTATAGGAGAGGAAATAGTGACTCAGAGTTTAACTCGTCCAAGGTCACACAATAATGATGGCATTGCTGGGAATTGAGCTCCGGCCTGTCTGATGCTACAATTCATGCTCTTAACCGCCATACTGTACTCCGTGTCTGGCTTCTATTAATCTGGCAAGGATCCTGAAGGTACCTGGATCAGAACTTGACCTTGTTAAAGAAAGAGTGACAGTTGACGTTCTTGATAATAAAAGCTTAATGGAAGCAAGGTTGGTGATTCAGAGGAAATTAATGAAATTTTGTCAATTTTATTTTAAACATAACTTGTCAGAAAATACAGTGTCCAGTGACAAACTGTAGAAATGTTTTTGACAAATTAACTCAACTACAGGTGCCAGATCAGGGAAATGTTAATTTAATAGCCTTTAAGCAGTCCAGATTTATTGAGGGTTAAGATAGCACTACGAAGCCAAGTCCATAGCTCTGAATGGATTTGTCATAGAATATTATACAAAATCTCCTCATATCCATTGCTACTATTTTGAATGTAAAAAAATTCTTTTTCTAGGCCCATAAAGCTGGGGTGTTTGGAAGTTTCTCTCTCCCCACGTAGACACTGTATTGCTCATAGCTGGGTAATACTGGCTTAGACCAGATTTTTATTTGAAAACACTGTTTTTGATCAAATGAATTTCATGAAATGTCATCAGAGACACGATCATTTGAGACTCCTGAACCACTCGCATACTGTGCCAGGCCGTGGGTAGGAAGCAGCATCCCTTGGCTTTGTTGGGAACGATGGGGAGGAAGGTACTGGTGGGATGGGACCGCAGCCATTCCTTTAAGAGAGCTTTACTTCTAAAGGCTACAGATACCCTTCTGTCAGTCTGCATCATTACATTGTCTGGGTACACTGATATATTTATTTCTGCATTAAAATTACATATAATGATCTGCTCATGCAGTTGTGACTAATAGAATAATGTGGCCTGCTTTTTGTCTCTTTAATTGCAGAAGCCAAGCTGCCTATCCTTTGTCAGTTTCTTTCCTTTGGCAGAGAAATTGAACACTTAGCAACAGTTTTGAGATCTGATACTCAATTTATTATTGGCAAACCTTGATGTTAAGTAGCCCTGCTAACTGAACCTTATGTTCATCAGACTTAATTCAGCTACCTCAGTTGATAGCAGGTAGTTCTTAATACAAGATTGTCATCTGTTGTTCTTCCTAGTTCTTCTGTTTTGGAAACAAATACATAATTTTGAAATTAGTTTTATGATAGGCAGAAAATCTATGTTATTTTTATTAATGGGATGAGACAGAAAAATATCTGATATAGATGTACATATTCTGTGTGTTAGAAATTATTTTAAATTTTACACTTTTTACATTTTATGGGCTAATTATCAATTAGATGATGGTTAATATTTCATGGTGCACATAAAGATAGTTTTCAGAAGAATGAGTTTTTATAATGTGTATCACAACACATTTATAATGCATTACATTTATATCCTTTAACCCAATAATTGACACCTAGGAATATGTTCATCGACATTGATATAAGAGAATGTTTGTGACAATGTTATTTATAATAGGACACTGGAAACAACTTCCATTTCTAACAGTGGCAGAATGGGTTGATGGTGCCTCCATATGCTATAATGTACGTGTTTAAAATCGTTATTTATGAGTATTAACCATTTATTGCATTCCATCAGTATGTGTAAGTAACTTCTGTATGTCAGGACCTGTTAGGTGCTAGGGATGTTTCAGAGAAGAGACGCTGTTCCTTAAATAGAAGAGATGTGGCCAGTTGCCCTGGGATAGAAGAGGTAGGTATACTAGGCCCATTTTGAAAGGAAGGCCAAGGAGTCCTTTCAGTTCAGCAGAGGAACCCCGAACCTCTGTGGTGTTCTAGGCCAGTGATAGCGAACCTTTTAGAGCTTTCAGTGGTGGAAACAGCCCACAGCACTCATGCCATAGGTTCACCATACTGTTCTCGGCCCTAGTAGAATACAAAATGAATGAGGCTATTTTCCCCTTTATGTGGTTCACAGATGAGTAAGAGTGGGGAAGGAAGTGGTGAGGATAGGTACAGAGAAAAAGTGAAATCGCGAGGCTGTGCAAATCAAGTTGCTAGGGAGCAGAGAAGAGGAAATTATTTTGGCCTTTCACCTTCTTGGAAGAGGAAACATTTGAATGGAAGGGCTGAAAAAGACCTACATTTCCTGATCAGTGACTGTGTGTCAGGCATTTTATATACACTTTTTATTTGTCTTTCCAAGTGAGTATATGGAGGTTCGGAGAGGTGAAGTTACTTTCACAAAGTCAAAGGTCTAGCAGCAGAGAAAGTGGCAGAGCCAGGACGTGGGAGTTGTGCATTGAATTATTTTTCAATATACTTTTGCGATGGTTCTTTGGGACCAGCTCCTAAAGTCTACTCACTTGAGTTGGAATGCTAGCCTGGGAGCAGAGGATCTGTCATGTGTTTGTGACTAGCATGGTCTGTGATTTGACAAAAGGCACATGGTTGGCAGTAAGAAGATAAAGATGTGGAGAGAGGAAGAATTTGAGAGACAAAGAGATAGTTGGGAAACTTGCAGAGGTCTCACTGAGACTGCAGCAGTGGCAGTGAGGAGGGGAAAGAGAAAGACTTGAGAAACCTTTCAGGGACGTTTGGATACAGAGGATGAGAAAAAAAGAGGAGTTTGGGTTCTTAGCTTTGGTGACAGAGTAGATGATGAAAGCTTTAACTGAGAACAAACATAGAATGAGGCAAGTTGAAGAAGACAGCTAGTCCCATATCTATTGAATTTGAGATTCAGGCTGCATTGTCAAGTCACAGAGGGGTTGTAGAACCTGAACTCTAGAGTCTGGTTGGTCTTCATGAATTCACTTGTGCTGCAGTACTTTGCTTTTTGTTCCAAACCTGTAGAGAGGGCTTTCCCTCTTTTTCAAGCTTTATTCAACTTCAAAATTTTCAGTGTAGTATGGATTTATTAACGTTTTTTTTTTTGGACAAAAATTATTTACCCTGTCATGGGAAGGTTTCTGAGTTACCTCTTCAACTTCTTATTTCAACAGCCTGTCATAGCACCTGGCATGTATTTTTGTTGTTGTTTTGTTTTGTAGCTCTGGGGATAAATCTAGAGCCTCATCCATGCTAAGCAAGCTACATCCTCAGCCCACATACTGTATTCTTAATAAATGTTTGTTGATACCTTAACGGAGGCTACACTTTCAACATTGAACTTCTCCCTTATCTAATGCTCTTAAGTCTTGAATGGTCCTCATTCCTTTACCTCCTTTTGTGTTTTTAATTACAGCATTTACTATTTTGTTTCTTACTATAAAGGTAATGCATGTTCATTTTAGAAAATACAGAAAACTATAAAGCAGAGGATTAAAATCATTCACAGTCCCATGTCTCGGAAGGAACACCTGCCCACCCTTTGACATATTCGTGCAATAGGGAGGTACACAGTATGTTTTCCTTAGGTAAATGGTCCTGTCAGATGGAAGGGTAAATCTTTGCATTAAGAGACCTTTACTAGCTCCCTTTGATTGTGTGATTGTTCCTCAGGTCTCATGACAGCCTGTACTTTCCCCTTCTTAAGGCTTTTATCACACTGTACAGTGTAGACCTTCAGCAGACCAGCAGTCGGTGAGGGTCTGGTCTGCATTGTGTCTCACTGGGCTTTGTCTTCAGATCCCAGCATTCAGCCAGTATTTGTTGAATACACCAGTGACCTTGAAAGATAAAGCTGGGTCAATTTCCCTTATCTCTGTGCTGCCTCCTCCCTCATGCTCTAATTATGCCTTCATTTCCCCAATCCTATATTGGGGAACCCATAAATTGCCATGCAGTAAAACTATATGACATGATCTTTGTTTATTGCTAGTTGTGCTTTAATAGTTAGATGTTAGGCCTTTGGAATATTGCTTGCCTTGATGTGTGATGAATACTTTTAATCCTTTGGTCACCTTATTTTTTTATAAGTTAATTACTTTCTATTATGTTGATGGATTGTTTTATGTTTTAGATGATTTCCTCTAAATATTACAACAGTGGGACTATTAGATCGAGCTGACTGCCACCACCTTGAGCTTTTTCAGAGGAGGCTCCTTATTAAAAAATATATAATTTCAGGGTTTGTGCAAGGCACTTTTCTCCATCATCACTGCCTCAAGATGGAATTAGAAGATTAAAAAGATAAAGCGCTTCATTCATTTAATAAGTACCCACCATATTTATTCTGATACTTCCCCACACATGCCATTTTCCTGTGAATAGAGGAGGATAAAGGGATCTGTGGGAATACCTTTAACTCGCCGCCTCCTTGTCCAGGAGTCCGTGACTGATGCCGTGCAGCCAGTGACAGTGCACAGCTCCTCAAGGCTTATCCCTGACTCCTCCTGGAGCAGCGCCTCCTGTCTCCTTCCTGTGGGAGGCTGCTCTAGGCAGAGCTCTGGGTATGTTAGTGAGGAAAGAAGAGGAGAGGGTAGAATGGGAATTGATTACCTTTAGAATACCTTCAGGGAAAGGAGGGGTGAAGTAGCAGCTTAGCAGTCCTCCTGGCGTCAGGTTGAGCACCAGCTCTTCTGGGACATTGAGCAGGTGACTGTAGCTTTAGAAGTGTTAGTTTCCTCAGCTGTAATGTAAAGGTAATGGTAGAGCCCCTTTCTTGGAGTTATGGTAAGAACTAAAGGAGGTAACACAGGCATACATTTAGCAGAGGTTACTTAACAGTTAGCTCTAAGTAAACGCTGGCTTTTGTTATGTTAATCAGTATTATTTTTAGGGCTCCTGTGGCCCCCGTTTTGGGCCTTGTGTGACCGTGCAGTAGGCTCGAGTAACAGAAATGGGTCTCATTTCAAAACTCACACCCTAAAAAGCCTACAGCACCACACTTCTGAAGCACTAAAGCAGATTCCAGTCCTCATCCCATCGAGTCTCCATGTCTTGAGTTACTGTGTCCCTGTAGCCTCTCAACTGTACTTTTTCAGAAGGAAGAGAACAAAGCAGAAACAAAAAAGAGGGGAGCAGTGACAAGCAACTGGTGTGGTTCTGGAAAAGAAGGTGCTATAAGCCTCTTCGAGAAAGATTGCCACTGTTTTAGTTTGAACCTTCTACCTGCCTGACAGGGTCAGAACATTTGCTGTTTGGAGAAACTTTAGTCAACCATTGGAATTACTGTTTCCAAGTTGAAGAGCTTGCTTGGGTGAGGAGAGAGAGAAAGCATTCCATAGGAGGCTTACTTTTTCATTATTTGCTTTATAACATAGAGACAAGGCTGAGGGGAAATAATCACTTGATCTAATGTTAGGTACTAGGGTTATATGAGAAGTGAAACTCCTGTAAAAACATTTTTAAACTGGTTATGTGTTTCCTCATCCTAGTTCTGACCTTTTTCACCTTAGCATGATAGAATTGTAGAGTGTTGAAGATGTAACCAGTGATTGCTCCAGTCCCTCCATCTCTCTCTGTGAGCAGCAAGCAGGCCTGTAAAGAAGGGCAAGAGGGGTGGAGAAAACATTGGTTCTGTTCTTCATGGGGTCTTGGTAGTCACTTGGATCATTCATACATTCATTTGTAATTCAGTGTCTTTTTTTGTTTGCTTAGTTGATTTTTGTTTTTGAGATTGGGTCTTGCTATGCCATCTGGGTTGATATTAAATCCTTGAGCCCAAGGATCCTCCTGACTCAGCCTTGGTAGGATTATAGATAGACACACACCACCACATCTGCCTTAGCAGATTTTTTGGGGCATCTTCAGTGTGCCAGTCAGTACCAGCCATCATATGTGATACAGTAAACAAACAGATGCAGTCACTGCCCTCGTGGACATTTAGGGGCTATGGGGAAGGCATGTGTTAAAGATGCACAGAAATAGATCATCTTAAATTGTCGGGTGCTGTGAAAGAAATGAGCAGGACGCATGTGAGAGAATAACTGTGAGAGGGGCTTTTTCCTACAGCATTGTTAGTGATGGTTTCTCTGAATAGGAGTCATGTGGGCTGAATCGAATAATCACAGTAAATAGGAATCCTTACAAGAGTCTTGTGGATTTAGGAACCTGCCCAGGACCACACATTAGAGGATGACTAGGCCTGAAAAAATTAGGAAAGAGCCTTTTAGACACACTGAGTAGCACCTAGTAAGGTCTTGAAAGGGGGAGATGCAAGCTAGAGTACAAGCAGGATACATATATGCACACGCATGTGCACATGTGTGTATTTAGAGTAGGTGATGATAGAGAGGTAGCAGGGCCAATTGTACAGATGGAATTTTGGTGGCAGTGGAGATGCAGCGAACTGGGGTGACTTTGAATACATATTTTTCAACTTTTTATTGAGATAAAACATAAAATTCACCATTTCAACCATTTTAAGTGTACAATTCTGTTTTTAAATATATTCATAATATTATAGAACTATTACCATTATCCAGTTCCAGAACATTTATGTCACCCCCAAAAGAAGCCCTGTATCTTCCAACTCTTCACTGACCCCAGCTGCCAGCCACTGATCTACTTACTGCCTCTCTCTGTGGTCTTGCCTATTGTGGACATTTCATATACATGGTTCATACTAGAGCTGGCCTTTTACATCTCGTTTTTGTCTCTTAGCATAATGTTTTCAAGGTTCATCCATGTTGCAGCATGTATCTGTTTATTCCTTTTTATGACTAATATTTCATTATATGAACTTTTGTTTACTCACTTACCAGTTAATGTTCATTTGAGTTGTTTTCATTCTTTGGCAATTATAGATAATGCCACTATCAGTCAGCCATAGGACTATGTACTTGTAATCCTAACACTTGGGGAAGGCTGAGGCAGGAAGGTCACAAGTTCAGGTCTTGCCTGGGCAATTTAGCGAGGCCTTGTCTTAAAAGGTGTGGAAGTGTAGCTCTGTGAAGAGCATCCCTGAATTTGATCCCCAGTGCTGCACACACACCCCCAAAGCTGCTGTAAGCATTCAGGTCTAAGTTTTTATGTGAATGTATCTTTTCAGTTCTCTCGAATATACACACTGGAGTGGAATTGCTGAGTCATGTGGAAATTAATTGTGTTTAATGTTTTGAGAATCCACCGAACTGTTTTATACAGTTGATGTACCATTTCAGGTATTTTTGTTGTGGTTTTTTTGTTTGTTTGTTTTTGTTTTTGTTTGGCGGGGGGGGGGTAGTAATTACAGTATTGCTATCCTAGTGGCTATGAAGTGGTGTCTCATGATTTTAATTTGCATTATGATTAATGGTATTTAATATTCTTTCATGTGTTTATTGGCCATTTGTATATCTCTTTTGGAGAAATGTCAGCTCAGAGTCTTTGCCAGTGTTTTAAGGAGATTATCTTATGTTGTGAGAGTGTTTAAAATATTCTAGATAGTGGACTCTTATCAGATACATGGTTTGCAGGTGTGTCCTACCACTCTGCCGGTTGTCTTTTCACTTTCTTGATAGTATCTTTTAGTTGCAAAAATTTTTTATTTTGATGAAGTTTAATGTATTCCTTTTGTTGCTTGTGCTTCGAGTGTCACTTTAAACGTATCATTGCTTAATCCAAAGTCATAAGCATTTATAATTGTTTCCTTCTAAGTTTTATGTTTTTACCACTTCTATTTAAATCTTTGATGCATTTTGAAATAATACTTACGTATGCTGTGAACTTCGTGTGGGGCTATCCAGTTGTCCCAGCATCATTTGGTCAAAATACTATTCTTCCCGGGTCGAAGTGCCTTTTTGAAGTAGACACACTAGAATTTAGTAGAATAAGATAGGTGGTATGAGTTAAAAGGAATCAAAACTGGGGAAGAGGGTACTGGGGATGGAACTCAGGGCCTTTGCAGTAAGCTACATCCTAGCCCTTCTTATTTTGAGACAAGGCCTCACTAAATCGCTGAGTTTTCTAGGTTGGGCTTGAACCTGTGATCCTCCTGCCTCAGACTCCCAGAGTGTGGGATTCTAGGCCTGCAGCATGAGGTCCAGCAAGAGTCAAGATTATTGACTCAAGCAGCTGATGCAGTGGTGAAAGCACTTACTGGAATTAGGGAGCTGTTGTGACTTGAGGTGGGGGGATGAGGAACAATGAGATGCTCCAGTCTCAACTTGTTGCCTGTGACACTTTTCCACATGGTGCTTAGTGGGCATATTAGTGGGCAGGAAGAAAGACTGAGAACCAAGGAAACTAAGCTCAAGCCTTCAGTGAAGGAAAGGAATGGTCAAAAGCTTGGTGCATAACAGAAACAGAAAGGGGGAGGGAGAGGTTAGTGTAGGTACATGTTTTAGGCTTCAGAGAAAGAACGATTTTCATAAGAAAGGGAAAGATAGAGTTTGGAAGTGTTAGCGGGGATGGAAATACCCACTTCATCTCTTGGCCCTGGAGATTTGGGGATTATAAAAAGGAAAGCTGGGTATGGTGGCACACCTGTGACCCCAGCTACTTGGGAGACTGAGGCAAGAGGATTGCAAATTTGAGGCTAGCCTGAGCAACATAATACACCTCACCTCTTTAAAAAAAAGGAGGGGGGCCTTCCTTTGAGAAGCAGCAGAGAAAATAGTATCCTCAGCAAACAGCAAGTTTCAATTAAGACACAAAGATAGAGGCAACTTTAGATTGATGGACATCTGCTGACTAATGCAGGAGCTTCAGAGGGCAGAAGGGGAGGTACAGCAGGGGAGGGGCTAGAATGTGTAGAGCAGTGTGGGGATGGATAAGGATGAGAGACAAAGGACCCGTGCACTTGTGTGGCCCTGAAGTCAGAAGATGTCCTACAAAAGGGACCTAGCCTCAGCAGTCTCTGAAAAGGCAGGCACCCAGTTGCAGTGCAAATGCTTCCCCAGAGACCATGGTACCCGCATGCAGCTTATCTCAGCCTCTCAAGGCAGGATCTGGCCATTCCCAGTGCTGGCAGGTCTCATGGTGACTTCTGCAGGGTCTCACTGAGTTAGGAGCAGCCAGCATCAACTGTGTTCACTACTCTTATGTGTCTGTCTCAATTGTAGTGCTCATTTACCTTCTTGCTGGCAGAGCTGTATCCAGTGGTCCATCAGAATATGAAAATGAAAAGAAGAAAAGAAAAATGCTCTTGCTTTGGAACCATTCCCAGATGTAGAGCAGGTCTGTGCAGAAGGGATGAGCACTGGCGATGCAGACCCAGGCCAGGAGAGCAGGGCCTGGGCCCAGCAGGGCAGCATGACTGCGGCTGTGTGCTTTCCTCTCATGCATGTGCTCTGTCCACAGGGTCATGTAGGCACAACTGCAACCAAGAAGATCGATGTCTACCTCCCCCTGCACTCAAGCCAGGACAGACTGCTGCCAATGACCGTGGTGACAATGGCCAGCGCCAGGGTGCAGGACCTCATTGGGCTCATCTGTTGGCAGTATACAAGCGAAGGACGGGAGCCGAAGCTCAAGTAAACCTTTCTCTTTTTGGCTACTCTAGTTTCTGTTGGCCTCCTGGCCACCAGAGTTCCGTTCTTGGCCTAGTCAGTCTTTCTAAGAGGCTCTGTCCTGGGAACCAGATCTCTGCACTGACCTAGCTCATGGTGCTCACAGATCTCGGACCTGGGTAGCTCAGGCTCACCTCACAGAATCTGCCTGCGAAGTGAACTTACAAGGTTAGGAATCG
>RJWT010028121.1:0-15289 GCA_004365215.1 Cuniculus paca
CAATTTCCTTGTTCTTTTCGATTGCAATTGCTTTCTTTACCTTTCCTTCCTTCTTAGCTTCTTTTCTAGCTTTTTTGGGGGCCTTTTTGATAGCGGTAATCATAGTAATTATATAGATCACTGACTGAAATCACATCCATAAACATGCTTATGTGGTCTTAGACTGACACTTATGTATGCTTGCATAAGCTTTTCTGGCACTGTGCATCTTTGTTTACAATCACACAACAGCTGGCATTTGGGTTATAACTGAAGATTTTGGTCATAAGTTAAACCCACAATGCCAGTTGTAACCCAAGTTATTCCTGTGTGAGGTTGTTCATAACCTGAGTGTCCCCTGTATCATGTTCATATTAATTAATGACTATCCTATTTTAAGAGGTTCTACTAAACAAGAAGAGGAAGTGAATTTGGAAAGAATGAGACAGGAAGAAAATTTTACAATTCTAAGAAATCTATTGTTGAGTTACTTTTATTTAAGATGGCTATTTGTGTAAGGTGAGACATATATGAATATGTTTGGATGCCAATGGGAGGGCGGTAGCATTAGAGGAAAAAAATATGAATAGAAACCATCCATCAGAATTTTGAGAGCAGAAACAGCAGTTTTAATAGGAAAAACTCTTCTCTAATTTATGAAGAAAGAGAAGATGCATGAAGATACACAAAGACTTTTGCACACACACACACACACACACAAACAGGAAAACTTTATGTGATAGTTGCTTCTTTGATTTTTTTTTTGCCTTTTTTTTCATTACTACTAAGCAAATGAATCTCCTGAGAATTAAGAAAGGCAGATTTTGGACTGAGAATTTTACAGTCAAATTGTTTCTGGAAGTCAAAATTTTAAATTCTTCCACTGATGCTTCAATTGAACAACATTGGCTGTGAAGTAGATAAATAATACTTTGAGCTATATCCACCATAATATGGTAGTCCAGTTTACTTATTGTGGTTATGATCTTAAGAGAAAAATATGGGCTTTTGGTGATTTAAATACAGTGCATTACTGAGATACTGGCTATTTGGAAATTCTCAGTTTGCAGTGATTTGGTGTCTGCTTCTCCCATTCACTTCCTTTCATGGAGTACATAAAGGAACACCCAGACTCCCTTGGTTTCCAGAGGCTCTGATTAACCATAATGAACCCAACTCTCATTTGGTGTCATGTCTTGCCATGTGTATCCCAAACTTGGAACCATATCTGAACAAGTGCAAAACAAAGTGAAGAAATGTAAAATGATTTTGTCTTCATTTATTACACTCGATATCTGATCAAGTTTGTAGTATGATCAATTTGGAAATAATGCTTTCAAACCTCTTTTACTGTAAATATCAAAGCAAATTCCTATGATGGTTTTGACTTGTGCTTTTAGTATGAATTAGCACGAATATCCACAACAAATTCTTTGTACATCTGAGCATGAGTACGTATTGTTGAATATATGTGAAAAAAGTTATTCAATTGGCTTGAGTTTTAAGTGTGGATAAATCTGAATTTACACAATGGGAGACAAAAACTAATTAAGTTAATGAGACTAGCTGGAATCAATACAGAACTTTATATTAGGTCAAAATGATTGGATTCTTTCTGCAGCATGAACAACTATGCCCAGTTCACAAATATGGGAAATTTTCTGCCCCTCTCTCTCTCTCTCTTTCTCTCTCTCTTCCTCTCTCTCTCTCTCTTTCCATCCTAAAAAGAAATTTCTCAAAAGAGTTTGAAATAACAGTGATAGAAAAATATTGTACAACAAAATACATCTTTTTATGGCAGAGAATACAGCCATGGAATATAGAAAATCATGAAATTAGAGGATTTGGAAATGCTATTGAGGGACTTCAAACTAAGAAATACTCCAAGTGTACTGTTAGAAGTATTGGGTTTACTGCCAGGCATGGTGGCTCATGCCTGTAATCCCAGCACTCAGGAGGCTGAGACAGGAGGATCATTGTGAGTTTGAGACCAGCCTGGGCTACAAAGTGAGCTCAAGGCCAGCCTGAACAGCATAGTGAGTGACACCCTGTCTCAAAAACACAAGGGCCGGGGATCTAGCTCAGCGGCCTAAGCACCTGCCTGGCAAGTGCGAGGTTATGAGTTCAATCCCCTGTGCCGCAAAAAAAAAAGTATTGAGTTTACCAAATATGCTAGAAAGATAGATTATGAAGGTCAGAAATTCAAATATTTAAATTTATATTAATTTTATCTTTGAATATATGATTTGTAAATTGGTATTAAAGTAATGGAAAACATTCCATTCTATTAGTTAAATTCCAATAGATACCAAATGCAGAGTAAAACTATGTTGGAAAAGAGTAGCCGGGCGTGGTGGCTCACGCCTGTAATTCCAGCACTCAGGAGGCTGAGACAGGCGGATCGTTGTGAGTTCAAGACCAGCCTGGGCTACAAAGTGAGCTCAAGGCCAGCTTGAACGGCATAGTGAGACCCTGTCTCAAAAACACCAGGGCTGGGGATCTAGCTCAGTGGTCTAAGCGCCTGCCTGGCAAGCGCAAGGTCGCGAGTTCAATCCCCGGTGTGGTGCCGCAAAAAAAAAAAAAAAAGTAGGTAAAATCATGCAATCACTGAGTAGAAATTCAGCAACAAATTTGCACAATAAGGCCCCCATCTGCCACACACACAAATCACAACCTAGAAGCATCCAAAGTAACAGAAAAAAAAAAACCCAAAATTTTATATGTATATATTCCCTTCTCTCATTTATCATGCGTATTTTTTTTCTTTGAATGTTGAGCACATTTGCTTTGTTTACAAAACTTTGTCGCACCTTACTGTTAAATATTACTTAACAGATATATAATGTTTCTACTTAGTATGTAAAATTTGTGTACTGCAATAATTTTCCTTGACAAATTTATTAATGAACTGTGTTTAATTCTTGTTACAAAGACTAAAGATATTGAATTAATATTTGAGAAATATAGTTTACAAAATTAAAACAAATGATCTTTTCCAAGTAGCATTTTTAGTAAGTACTCATGGTAAAAAGTACTCATGCCTTACTTTTAAGAGTCCAATATGGAATTACTCTTGCCACTCCCACTAATATTTCCTGTAACTTATTTCCGTGTTTGCAGATTTCTGCAACAAAACTAACTGAAACTAATTGGAAACTCTTGTGATCTTTATGTGAATGACTATTTCCCAGGATAAAATACTCTTATTATTAAATATCCGATATCAAAGTCTAATGAAGTTTCATTTACCTTGATGTAGATTTGCATATGCATCATGCATTTGTGTGGTGGAGGTGAGTGACAAAAATATGTTATATTTTAAGATTCACTGCACTACTTTGATTAAAGTAATGAAAGTAGGAATCATTACATATTCATTTCAGTACCTGTCTGTAGAATCCACTATATCAGGGCTCTCGAAGGTTGCAAATGGTATGTTTAGTTTATTAGATTATATTATCACAGATAAAATATTGATGAGAAATTAAACTAAAAATCTTAGAAATTATTTTAGAAAACTATTTCTTACACAATATAGGTGAGACTGTATTTTTACACTAACTATATAGGAAAGTTTATTTTAGCAATTTTTTTTTTTGCAGGACCAGGGATTGAACTCACAACCTCACACTTGCCAGGCAGGTGACTAGGACACTGAGCTAAATCCCCAGCCTGCAAAGTTTATTTTAAAAGCAAGGGTTTGTGTATCAACTATTTACTTTTTAATGCATCAGGCTTTACTTCATAATGGCGAATTGTGTATGGCTTGTGTCTTAGGAAAACTCACTGAAATGAACTGAAGTGACTCATCAAGAATGTGCATAAAATATTCGAATGCAGATTATGTTATATATAAAATTAACTGCTGCAGAAAAGTGGAAAGCAACAGATGGCTAACAAGAAAAAAATTGAATTTAAGTAATCAGGTCTGTTATTGACTAGGAAATAGAATTTTAATCCAAACTTGAGTGAGCTACATACAAGAAAAATATGATTGAATAGAAGATTTTTAAAGTTCGTGACATATATAATGACATTTTATAGGCAAAAGTAAAAGGTGACTGATGGCAAGTTCATATATATAAAACTATGCTGAGATCATGTCCTAAAATCTAAGAATTTATAAATAAATAGATTTGGAAAAAAGAGAGAGGAAAAAAAAGAACACAACTATTTTTCAAGGGTTGCTTCTGAAGTTGATATTTTTAATCTAATAAAATTTCCCAACGAAGATGACACAATTGATCAAATTTTCCATTAGATAGACCTAAATGGTATATACCTCAATCTTTTAATACAACTATTTTGAAATTCTGAGATAATAATTATAGTATAAAAGTGTATTAATTGCTCACTGCTAGATAATAGGCCATCTCCAGAACTGGTGGCTCTACAGATGAGAATTTATTATTGTTAAGAAGCCTACAACATGACAGAGTAGTTGCAATAGTTTCTTTGTGTCACCTGGGCTCGGCTATGTGTCAGGCTTAATAAGAATGATAATATCATGCCACGTGTAGAAGTTGACTGACTTTTTCCAGTTGGCCTCACTCTCATGGCACCTGATGGAACAGTTATGGAGGGCTTTTGGAGGCCTAGAGTGACCACATTCATTGATACTGCAATACTTCTGACTCATCACATTGGTCACAAGATGACCCCAGACTCAAGGACTGGGAAATACACACCACTTAATAGAATTACAAAATTACATCAAATCACTGTATGGCAGATGAGAAATAGGAAAAGATAGCTGCAAAATCCAGTTTAATATGTTCTTCCTCCTTACCTTAGCAATTCATGCATCTCATGCAAGCAAAATGTACTCAGTTTACCACAAATCCTGCAAAGATAAATCCAATCATAACAGTAATTTGAAACTTCACCATCTTACATTCTACAATGGATGCTGCTGTACAAGTGAATCATCTCCTGACCTGATGACTTGCAAATTAAAAGGAAAATGACCTGTTCCTAAATATATCCAAGAGAGAGTGAAGAAACAAGGACAAAGTAACCACAAGAGGTTTTCTTATTTGTCATAGGAGGTAACCAAAAAGAAGCAGAGGGTATCACTGTGGATCTATAACACTTGGAGGGTAAACATAGCCAAGTGAATCTACTCCAGTAGGGAGCATCACATCAATGGGTCTAGTTGTTGCTTCCTGAAGGTATTTCTCCAGTTCACTGGCTCACAAGACCCCCTGGTTTTTGGCTTCTGGGATTTTTTTTTATACACTTATGTTCCTGTGTTACTTTTGAAAATTGCCTTTTTCAGAAAGATGGGTAGCTTTCTCAGATTGATTTCTATTCATAGCAAGTTAGGGGCCAAAAATCTTTCCTAAAATTTGAATAAATTTCCAGTTCATTTAAATTTTTCTGGGATTTTCATCAACAAAATACTTTAACAAATTTTTGTGCTTCTTATATGTCCAATTGTACTTACTTCCACTTAATAAAAACTAAACCTACCTAGGACAAGCTGAAGAACTTGATCAATCTTTTCAATTAGGTTGAAAGTGTGAAATGTAATGAATGAAATCTAGCTAGAATTATCTATAATGCTTTGTTTTAAAGATTTATAGATATATCTTCTAATTTGAGAAAGTATAAACTATTTTAAAATTATACTTCCCATTGAACAAGCAGAAAAACTATTGTATAAAATACAATAAATACAGTTAACGATAGTTTTCCAGAAAACAATGATGAAAAAAGGATTTGTGTGTTGAGAAGACAGAAATGAAGGATGATCAAACATGTGGGCATTTTATTTAGCATAGATTTTCATCTCAAGGAAGTTTTCAATGAGAAGTGTTCCTAAGAGATTGCATAGAAGACATTTTGATAGACTCTTGAGGGTACAAAGAAAGACTGTGTCTTTATGCAACTGTATAATAGTAAGTCACACACCTGGAACATTTCCTGACACATGAATAACAATCCTTGACAGGGTATGCTGAGCATATTGCCTTATTTGAGAATAACTTGCCTTATTCAGTGTTTGATGTGTAATTTATTTGATTAACTCCTTATACTATAGGGTTCTTGGATTCCACTACTGTATTTGTTCTTGGTAGGGAAACAAGAGACCTTCACTTTCAATTCAATATGGGTATATGCAGATTGTTTCTTTGCTTTGCCTGCAGAATGAGACCCAGCAGCCGTGGGGGCACCAAATGGGACAGTATCTTATCTCTATGTAAAGAAACCATAATTCTGTTCAGTACCAGTGTGAGTTGTACCTTTCTTGATGATTCTAACATCTGCAAACATGCAGCGGGTTGCTACCCCAGGCTGCTACTCCTGTTGGTGCTACATTCAGTGGGACTTCACCCCTGCAGACAGTAGACCATGTCACTTTTTCCATGAGTGGGTATCAGGAGCATAAATTGAAGGAAAGAAGCTTGGGTTTTGTAGTAGCAAGAGTGAAGTGAGAATTGAACAGCAAGACCAAAGCGTTGAACTAGATTGAATTGTTTTTATTGTGAATGGTTTAAGGTATTATGTGCCTTCTTTACTCCTTGGCAGGGGCAAAATAAATGCCTTATAGAAGTCAAAAATGTACTTCATGTTCCAAAAATATCTGTATAATTATGCATGTATGTATGTCTTCCATTGAATGTGGGTTAAAAAGTGTACAGGTGCATGCAAAATGACTAGAAAGGGAACAAATAAACGAGAGAAATAGATGTGAACTCTTAAGATATTAAACTTACTAAATTCACTGAAATAACTGTATCTAAAGTGTTGATCAAATTAAATGACAATATACAGAATTGTAACATACCAAGAGAACTTTGAAACAATGTAGAACTTACAGAACTTTTTAAAAAATTAAGCAGAAAGCTGACAGGACTCCAGTAAATTAGAAAACTTCATTCTACCTTACACAGAATATAAAGAAATGAACAAGATATGACTGGTGAAAAAAGGAAATCAAAAGAAGAATTCTCTACAAGTCTTAATACCCAACAAAGTCAGATGGATATTAGTGCAGGGAAAAGTAGTACATCAATTTCTGGTGAACTTAAGATGCTAGCAAATTATCAGCCAAGTTAGGGAAGATTCTTACCTGTTCCATCACCACATATCTGTCATATTTGCCTCACATATTTTCTGAGAACTGATGTGCCTATTTCTTGTTTTGTTATTGGGAACTCACATGATAAATATCTAGGATCGATACGAATAAAGCAATAATGAAGTGCACAAACTTCTATGCATGCTGCTTGAAAACTTAAATATGTTTTCATTTGAATTCGGCATTATAACACAATTTCTCCAAAGAAATTGTGCTAAACACAAATTCATGTTTGTAATCTCATTTTATAATTTAAAACATTGAAAAATTACAGTTACATACTATGTATGCTATCTGAGAAATTATTTTTTGCAGTGAATCTGATTGTTCCATTCTTATTTTTAAGTAAACAAAAATAAGTGAATGAATGCATTACTAATATCCACTTGTCATTGAATAATTTATTAATACTCTGATTTTAACAGCATATGAAACATGAACGTATGTAGCTTACAGCAGTTCATTCTAAAAGAGGAAGAGGAAGGAATAAATCAATATTGATAGAACAAGGTTCAGAAAGATAACTACTTAGATCTAAGCCTAAAAGGATCAGGAGTTGATACAAAGGAATACAGAATGTTAGATTAAAGAGAAATTTTATCTGATTAACTCCTTTGTACTTTGTATATCTCAATTTACATGTTGCATTTTCATGAAGTATATGTAGTCTCTCCCCAGGTATGACTGCTAAAATCTGAATTTCTCACTGCTAACTCTAAATTAATGTGATGATATCTTTTCATTTGCTATTTTCCCCTTTAGCATCCACCTTATTTCTCATGCCTCCGCATGTACGTCCTTTTTATATCCACCCTCTCTGTTCCCAGTAGGATGGATTTATTATTATATTTGTCTGTTCCCTGCATTCAATATATCCCAGATAAATGTAATTTCTCCTTTTCTATTTGAGATATTCCTTATTTCCATGTTTTACACCCACACCCACACCAAACTTCCCTCTCAATCATGATCTTTCACAAGTGCTAACACAATACGCTAGCCCTGTTCTCTGCATTTGTTACCAATTCTTCTATGCACTCATTGTAATCTATTTAAAAAGCCCATCTAAATGTACTGCTACTAGGTTGACATCCTTTAGTGAATTTCCATAGCACTTACAATTCTATTTGTGACCCTAAATTCTATTTGTTATCAGGCTCCTGACCGTGTCTCCAATCTTATTTTTTAAATTAAATGTTTATTTTATCAAAAAAACTTATTTTCTCTTAATTTGTTCTCCATTTCCCCAAACTACTCATACAAATACACATATATCATGCTTTACTAATAATTTAACAGTAAAAATATAATCCAAATATGTACTTTTATGAACTTTTGCATGTATTTGTTAATTCATCTCTGTTACTCACTGGCTGTATTTACATATTAAATATATATGATAGAATAAAATATATACATATTCATATATAGTTATTTTCTACTAAAGCTCTCTGTATGTGGTATGGTTGCTTGTTCTCATATTTACCTTTCCTATTAATTTTTCTGACTACTTATTGCATTCAATTGATTTAAAAATATGTCCTCTTTCAGTTCCTGAAAAGTATAGTTTTAAATATCTGCCCATTTTAAATGCTTTTTGAGAATAATAATAGCTGTTATATAAAACAAGAATTTGATTTGTAGCAGGTATTTCCAACTAGATCAGGATTGTAGAAAACATTAGATATTATGAAAATATTAATTTTGATATAGACTTTAATGAAAATTATATTATCAATTAAATTTGAGAGCAATAACCTCTCCCACACATACAATGGATCAGACCTTTTTCTTCATTCATAGTTTCCTGAGAAGGCTTAAGATTCAGAATGAAAACAACAGCCATTAAAAAGGTAACACTGAACCTGTTCTTTCACAAATGTGTGGATATGCACATACACAAAGATGAAAGAATGAAAACTTCTTAAAATTTTTATTTTTATTAGTACAGGTATGTAGTATATAATAATCATATTCCTTCTGTGGAGTTGTTAATGTACCTAGTACATCTTAATTCCTTTTTTTCATGTCTGTTCTCTTCCTTCTGTCTATATTTTATCTTTTGATCCCCTTCCCATTTGAGAAAAAATTATCTCCTAACTTACTATTATCTTTTATTTTACTCTTTATTTATCATGTGATATTTAAGCTTGTGTGTCTGATTTATTTCAGTTAACATCAAGGTCTCAAGATGAAATTTTTTCTACAAACGAATCAAGTTTTTCTTTCTTTGTAGCAAGTAATATTCCTTTCCACAAAATGAGAAGCAAGATAAGGATGTTTGTACACATCATTTCTACAACATACTGCTGTCCTGAGCAAGACAGTTATGGCATAAATATAAATCTTGTTTGGAAAGGATGAATAACATTATTTGTACTTGCAGTACACTGAAAATCCTAAGGAATCCAAACATTCGTGCACACGCAAACACACAGATTAAAATCAATGAAAGAGTTCAGAAAATTATCAAGATAGAG
Source organism: Cuniculus paca (assembly GCA_004365215.1). Taxonomy (NCBI): domain Eukaryota; kingdom Metazoa; phylum Chordata; class Mammalia; order Rodentia; family Cuniculidae; genus Cuniculus; species Cuniculus paca. Next base: position 9,544 of record RJWT010028121.1, read on the forward strand.
CAATACACAACCACTGTGACAGACAAAATGTTCAATATAATTAACCAACAAGAAGTACAAAACAAAAGTACAGTAAGAAGAGTTTTAAAGTTCTTCGATGGATTTATAAAGGAAATGGGAGCTGGGGATACAGCTCAGCAGTACAAGCACCTGTCTGGCAAGTGTGAGGTCGGGAGTTCAACCTCCGGTACAAAAAAAAACAAAAAAAACAAAAAAGATACATATATATATATATATATATATATATATATATATATATAAACATCCTTATCTTGCTTCTCATAATAGTTATATATTGACTATTATTCAGCTCAAAACATGATATAGTATAGATAAAACTTGAAAAATTTATGCCAAGTAAAATAAATCAAGACTACACAAATAATATACTTCTTTTTTATCTGCAAACAATGTACTTTGCATTTGGGAATCTTTCATGAGTATTTTAATAACTATCATATATCAACTATCTGCATCTACCTATATCTACATATGCAACTTTTGAACCATTTGTCCATATGATTCTTTTCAGATCCCTTTTAATGTTTCATATGTGCAGGACTCACAGTACATATATCACTATTTCAAATAAATTCTTATAAGAAACACTTTTAAACTTAAACTCTGATAATGGGTGGAATTTAAAGCTAATTTTATTGTTTGTAATGTTTAGTTGAAAAACAGTACTTGTGTTACAAGAGTAGCTGTGATATCATTATCATATCATTCAAAGTAAAAGCTATATTAGAATTTTAAAATGTTTGGTATATGGTTTAAAATGCTCCTGTAAGAACAGATGCATCATGTCTGGTGAATCACTGGCTATTTGTATTCCTCATAGTTGCCAAATTCATTGTATGATTTGGCACATTTGCTTCCAATAAAAATGGAAATCCTCTGCAAAACACTAAGGCATTCACTAATCTTTGTATGTTAAGCACTTCAGCAACAGCTTAATATTTAATAAAACATTCATAACATCTATTTATGGCTGGATAATACAAACACTACTATCCATCTCTCCATTAATTATTCCTCAAAATTACAGACAAAAATTTCAAATATTTGCCAAATAATTCACCAACCAAATGAGCAGAAGTGTATGTCTTCCTTGTTTATAACTGCTTTGTGAAAGGAAAACACTATATACAAGAAGACTTAGAAGCTATGCTTGAAGTAGTTTGCATTTTCCAAAGTTTCACAGAAAAAATGTGAACATGAGGCAAAAATACTATTCTTTCCAGAAATTCTATAACAGAATATTTACATCACTCAGTACATTAATGTAACAAAGTATAATTTCTTTCCATAAAACTTTTCCATTCTGTTTTGCTCAAAATGTACTTGGAGAATCTTAGATATTATTTTTAAAGACAAAGCAATATGAATAAATAATTATTTTTATGGACTCCCAAGTTTCTATTAACAATGTGATTTTTTTCCACAATGTTCTATATGCTGTTGGACTGTTAATATTTTAATAGTAAAACAGTAATACTAGCCATAGGAGCTATATTATCTTAAAGTTAGGTTTGCTGTACCATTTACTTTCTTAAAATTTCAATCATGCTATAAACATTATCTCCTTTGTTAATTTCTTAGGCAAACTCTTCATATATTACTCAATTAATTCCAGAATATTAACCCATCCACACGTGGAGAGGACCCTATCACACCATTAAAAGATTCTCAGAGAATAAAAGAAATCATCATACCTTAAAATTTAGAAAATCTGGGCCAATTCCAACAATATGGCTTCCAAATGGTAATCATAGCCATGGTTTTCAATGAATAGTCCTTTTAGATATGCATATAATGATTTAAAATAACTGAAATTCTTAAAACATGTTTAAACTATTTTCAATTATTGCAACAGTTGAATGTAATTTAAAATATGTAGAAATTCTTAAAAATAAAAATTGAAAAAGAAGCATCTCTCCAGTCCATATATACTCATGATTATTAGTAAATCCTCATTTCAGGTTGTATGTTCTAGTGAAAATGCTTCATGTGCAAGTCACAAATAAAACAGTAATTATAGATACTTCAGAGCCAGCCAAGTTTTGTGTTTTTGTTATTTAAAGTCATTTTCCTAGGGTCTGTTCAGAAGCCTCCACCTGTGTATTTCTCTACCCTTTTCCCTAATGCTACACAGTTTTCTAGGTATTTCTCTAATCTACTTTTTCTGTAACATTTTACCTCCTCTATTACATCATAGAATTATTTTTCAACATAGTTTACTATTCCTTTTAGGTCAGATATAAACACTATTTTTCTGCAACTATCTTTCTTTTTTCAATCTTTTTCTTCTTTCTGACATTTAATAATTATTCTTCCAGTAGTAAGAGTAGAAATAAAGGATTCGTAGTTTTGTTTTGTGAAAGTATAATGATACTGTTAAAATTTAAGTTGACATCTAAAAATATAAGCAAAATCATTTCCTTCATTCTTTAATAGTTTTTGCCTTATATTTATATGTTTGAAGATTCATCAGTTCAATATATAAAATCATAATTACATACATATATTTAAATTTTTAAGTTCAGAAATAAATTGACAATTTAAAAAGAATGTTTGAGAAAAGAGGAATCAGAAAGAAAAGAAATAAGTAGATAAAATCTAAGCTAAAATCTGTTTTGTAAAATTTCTTTTCAACACTAAATATATCGTGACATATGTTGATATAACTAATATTCCCACTATCCTTTTCAAGTTATATGTTTGAATTTATCATTAGAAATAAAACTCTCCTGAATTTAGTTTTATTTTTTCTTCCTAAGTTTATCATATTTCATATAAAAATATGATTGATATTCACAAATCTGATAGCATACCTAACTAGTCTTTCTTATTCTGAAGCAAGTTTCAATTTTTTGGTCCTAATGCTTGCAAATAACAAAATCATTTGACTTAGATTTCTTAAATACCAAAGTTATGTGGTCATTTTAAGTCTTGAGACAGGAAATTCTGGGATAGAGTCATCAGTCAAAGAAAACATACAAGATCTCTACATTGTTTAATTCTATTCTGCTATATAGTCTTGGCTTTTGTGTTGTCTTTAGGCTTATTGCAGCTTTTGTCATGGTTACTGGACCAAGAGACACTATCCCTGAGAAAAAGACAGAAGTAGTGTAAGATTTATTAAATTTCTTTTTGTGTGCAATTATCAATGTTAGTTGTGATGGCTATTCCACTTACCCTAACTTGACCATTATAAATTGTATGAATGTACTGCAATGTCATGGTGTATCCCTTAAATACGTAGAAGTGTTCCATGTCAATGAAACTATTTTAAAAGACCATAATTAGACATCAAAATGTTAATGTAACTATTACCAGTTTGTGAGATTTTGATGAATATTGCTTTCTTAATTGCCACTTTCTGCAGATGATAAGTAAACACAATCTGACCTATAAATAGTGTTCATAATATCGAAAACAAAATTTGGTTAAGTTTCTATCCTTTAGGTAATAATTTGAGAAGCATAATAAAATAAACACTCTTCCCTTAATTTGGAAATGGCTCATCTTGTGCTAGCAGACAAATCTAACTTTGTTGAAAATATTGTACCAAACATAATTTTGTTTCCTTAAATGTTAAAAAAAGAAAAGCATAGATGTTCTATAAACACATCTATGCTGGCTACATTTTGCAAAATCTTAGAAATGAGCAAACAAAGGTAAGTACAACTGCTCAATGGAGAAAATAAAATTCTGCTGAATTTTGTAGTAGTAGGGACTGTATTTCGTACATCGTTTTCACTACATCAGTTTTCTCTAAATTTTAACATGTTGGACCATGGCCTTTAGAATTAAATCAAATACCTGCTAAATTCTGCATCTCTCCTTTCTTATGTTTAATCCCAATCACTTAAACAGTTTTGAAACTTGTCAAATTTCAGACACTCATCTCTTCTATCCATAAACTGTAAGAAAACTTGTCTGTTTGATTCCACGAAAACGTCGTCTTTTATATTGTCTATATTTCTTAAAACTTTTCTTCATTTCTGTTATACTACTGAAAGCATATGTATTCCTTTTCTTTTTTTTTCTATAATTGGTTGATTTAAGAGAGAAAAAGACACAGAAAAGAAAGACAAAAAGCAAAAGAGACAAACAAACAATGACAACAAACCCAAAACAATAACAGTATAGGTTTTAAAAACAAGATGATAGGAATTTAACAATGGTTGTAATACTGCATATTGTTACCTTCTAAAGGGTTGCTTAGATTACCAGATATAGACATGTAAAATTGATCTAATCATATGAGTATTAAGTGTCCTTTTCCAAGAATTTTTCATCGGCTGGTCCATAGCTCATCTGTATGAATGCTGTAGGGTATCAACTAAATAATTAGTTTTCTGATGACAGTGTTTATGTATATTAATATTTTATAAAGTAAAGCAAAATGTCATATTCTAAGAATTAAATTATGCAGCTAAATGTAAGTTCCTAAAAATTCTTATTTCGTGCTTTTACTTCAGAAGTGATTTGCAACCTATGTAATGTCAAGAAAACTAGGCTTTGGGGATGGATAAAGAGAATGCAAAATACTTCAAGAAGTTAAAATATTTAAGGGTATCTGGTATGCATGTTTAAAACCAACCTGCTATTTTTCTTTCTGTTTTGCATCTTTTTCCTATGATCTGGTTAGATTTCGTGGGTGAGAGAAAGCTGGCACAGTCCCTGTCTCTGGCTCTGAAATCCCAGAGTGCTGAGTGAATATTGAGTAGGAGTAGCAGGTTCAGAGCATCTTCCAATCTTGCCAAGACAGCAGCAGGAAAGGAGCAGATATGGATTTGAAAAAAAAAAAATCCCAATAGTAGAAGATGCTAAACTGTCCAGCTACTTGGAAAAAAACAATCTTAACATAAATATCATAGGTTACTATGTAGCTCAAAAAAGTCATGAAATTCTGATAATTTGTGAAGATTGTAGCAAGTTAATATTATTTCTTTTTCTTGCTTCTGAAACTAAATTTAAAACCCTTGTATTACTTTCATAAATTTCAACTTCAAACATTGTAATCAATATCTAATGTTGGCAGCATTTGGTAAGGCATATAAAGCATCAATTATAAAGTTGATCTTATTTTTCAAATAAATTTATTCATTTATTTAATTAGTACATGCTTGCTGTACATAACGTTACATTCCTTCATTGAGTTGGTACAAAACACATCTGAATTCCATTTTTTATCCCCTTTCCATTTTGTCCCTACCTTCTCCTCCCATCTCTTGCTTCCCTTGCCATTTAAGAAAGATCTATCTAGCAGTTCTTCTTATCCATCTTTCATTTTGCCCTTTATATTTTGGCTTTCTTATATAAGACAAACATGCAATATTTAAGCTTGTGTGTTTAATTTATTTCATGTAATATGATGGTTCCAAGGTGCATCTATTTTCCTACAAATGAGTCAAGTTTATGTTTCTGTGTCCATCTCTTGATGGACATACAAGGCACTTCCAGGATTTAGCTGTTATAAATTGTGCTGCTATAAACATAGGTACACATGTATCATTGTAATATGATGTCTTTAAATCTTTCAACAAACACTTAGAGGAGGAATAGCTAGGGCAAGTGGAATTTATAAGTTTTCATTTTTTTGAATAAGAACTATACTGCTTTCCATACTAATCGTACTGGTTTTCATTCCTACAAAAACTCTTTGAAAATAGTTTTCAACTGTGTTAGTTGGTACATTCATATGCAGAAGCTTTCTTTCTTTCTTTCTTTCTTTCTT
>RJWT010028122.1:0-15303 GCA_004365215.1 Cuniculus paca
GTATATACATTGGTTTTCTTCAGTCCTTATTTTTATGTAGCGTGGTGGTCATAATAGATAGTAAAGTTTGAATTTCATTTTTATTCACTTGACCTTATATCATATACTTTTCCAAATGACCGCTGTCCATAGTTGTACTTCTTCATGATAACTGTATTCTGCTTTGTGTATTGTCCTACTTCGTATAACCATTCTCTTTGGAGCACTTGTAATGTCTCTTTTCTTATAAATCTTGCTGGGCTTCCTGTTACTTTTTCTCTTTTTTTTTGCTCACCTTCTTATTTTCCTGTGATTGTACAAAGTAGAGAAGTATCAAGAAGTATCAAGTATAACAGATCTTCCCTAACACACAAATTCTGGAATCTTGAAAATCTTAAAGAGGTAGGATGTATAGAACCAAGATGTATTGGATTAATGGGGCCTGGAATCTAAAACATTAGAATTACCCTGGGAACTTTGGATAATATGGATGCAGAGAATCCATTAACACATACTTTCTGGAAAGACCTAGCTGCTTTTAAATATTTGTCAGGTCACTGCAGTGTGCAGCCAGATTTGAGAACTAGTGTGCTAAGATGACTGTGGCAGCACACAATAAAGCTTTCATCTCCGTCCTCCCACTTTTCCTTCCTAAGGTCTGTCTCCTTTAAGTCAGGTTCCCACCCAAGAGTGAGGCAAGCAAATCTTAGCAGTCCTGCTTCACCCAAGTCTCAGGCTAGACTGATCAGCAAGCCTCTGGAAGGTTGCAGGTGCTGTGCAACGAGGCAAGGACACAAAGAGCCATTGAGCCAAGAGATTACCTCCTGGCCTGGTGAGTTTGTGGGGTGTTTGCAAGCTTCTGACTCCCTGCGTCTTGCCTGCTGTCCCCTCCTTACTTGACCTTCCAGATCATAGTTTCTTCTCAGCCTAGATTGAAATTATCAATGATTTTTTTACTTTTACCTACTGCAGCATTTCATACTTCACTTTAAAATAGTTGTCCAGATTTTTGCTTTGGTTCTTTCCTTAGTATTTCCTTTATTACAATGTGTTTAGTTTCTGTCTTCTCTAGTGGAGTTGCCTCTGTGAATAACCACATATTCTAGTGCCTGGCACTAATGGTAAAGAATGAATGTTTGCTGAATTAATTAAAGAATAATAAAATAAAAAGGTCTTGTTTTGTGTAATTTGGTATAAATTAAAGCTGAATGATAAACTGGGTGATAGAATTTTCTGATAAGAATATTTTGGGTATTGAGGATAGATTTCTTTAGAATATCTTGGGAGCAAGTACCTTTGTATTGTATTTTTTAATATTGTCATCATTTATCACTATCTGAGAACTTTTAGGTTTCATCTGTGTGGCAATTCTTCTCTTTCTTGTTTTCCACAAAATGAGATGAGCTCCGTTTTCCCATTGATGTCTATGAGCAAAGTGAAGGTGATCTACTACAGAGAAAGGCTACCAGTAGGGTAGAGAAGAAAGTTTCAGAAGTATCCATCCTTTGGCCTAGTGAGTCTTGATTCTCATCAACATTACTTTCCTTTTAGAGATGGCATCACATCTCCACCTTGGCCCTTGACATTTGCACACCTCATCCCTTTGTCCTATCCTTGTAGGCATCATTTTTACTGTTTTAGGTCTGACATTGTCTGTTTTCACTGGCAGGCACCGAGATCACAGGCCATAGCCTTTGGGTACTCTTGCCTATAAACGTTTGAGAATGTGCTCTGAAAGGGAAATGTATTCTCCCTCAAGCTGAAAAAGAAATGCATTTATTTTAAAAGATAGGTGACAGTTAGTCTCTATTCCCTAAAAGCATTATTTGCTTTGTATTTCTGCTTCTCTGTGTTAAGCTTCAGGATCCAGAGGGCTATTGTGTGGACACTTTGGGGGTGATTTATAGTAAGATTGGCTCACATATAAGATGGGTTTCTAAATTCCTTGATTATCCTATAAAACTTTTGATTGAACCCCTCTTTATGTTAGTCTACTCAGTGTGCTAAAATAAAATACCATAGACTCGGTAGCTTAACCAAAAGGCTTTTTGTGTGTGTGTGTGGGTGGGTCTGAAGGCTTAGAGAGGCAAGTTCAAAGCTCTGACAGATTCAGTTCTGGGAGGGCCTCTCCCAGTTTACAAGCCACTTTCTCGCCTTGTGCTTATGTGGCTTTTCCTGGGTGAATGCACATGGAGAAAGGGAGCTATCGCCTGCCACTCCTTCTTAGAAGTGCACTAATTCTGTCATGCAGGATTCACCTTCATGACTCTCTTACGTCCTAAGGTCCCTACCTGCTAACACTATCATGTTGGGAGTTAGGTTTCAACAAATGAATTTTGAGGGAGCCATAATTCAGTCCGTAGCATGCTCCATAAAAAGGTAGCTACAAGTCCATGTATTTCTGATGCATAAGATAAAAACAAGTTAAATACTCCTATAAAATCTCTTAGACTTTATGGTCAGTCTAATACAATATTTTACCTAATATCTCAGATACCTTTTAAAGCAAATAAACAAGAGAGTCAGTTATATAAATTCATCCTTTCCAAGGTAGTATATCTTAACAGGGAGATGAAATTCCCTTCATCATATTTTAAAGGACAAGTGTTTACCTCTTCTTTGCAGTTACACACTGCACATTACTGGACAGTAGAATTGTTGCTTATCATATCATACATCATAGCAGCTCTCTTCACCATCAGCAGTGGATAATTTTAGAAGCAGTAAAATTATTATGTTAGAAAAGTTTAGAATAATTGAGTGTAGGTCCTTTTAAACTTAATAATTGTTTGAATTACTAGACGCTTATTATGCTTTGAATGCTAGGGGTTTAAACTAAGTTTTAAGAAGCTTCTGTCCTTAGAAGTATGATTTGCTGATTGTTGATATAAATAAATGTGTTTTCAAACAGTCTTATTTAAAATACTTTAACTCTGCTGTCCTCCTTTTTAGCTAATTTGCTAAGTCAAGGCAAATCTTAATAGAATTTTTCTCAGTTTTCATGCAATTTGCAGAGTTTGGGCCTGGATAAATAAAGTTTTACTTGGAACTATTTATAATGTTTGTTTCCCTCATTTGTTAAATATATGTTTTAATAATGACTACATCCATGGATAAAGCAGCATAGATTTCATGTCTGTTTTAGTTACAGCTCAAAGTCTTCCAAACATTTCTTTCCATTTATAGAATTCAATAGAATCAAGTTCAGCAGTACGTTGAGGGGTTCAGTAAGAAGTGTTTGAACTCCTTGGGGTCACTAACTGTCTTGTACCCCCTTATCCCTGAAGAGAGCACTGAAGTGGGTGGGTCTTTGCCTTGCAGGAAAACGCTGTGAATGGGGAGCACCTGTGGCTGGAGACCAACGTCTCGGGTGACCTCTGCTACCTGGGCGAGGAGAACTGCCAAGTTCGATTTGCAGTGAGTGTGGCCTCAGGCTCCCTCTCTGTCTTTCTTGGGGGGGGCGGCCTCCCTCTGAGGGCAGAGGGGTCACATGGCTGAATTTCCCCAGAGGGATGTGAAAGAGCCTGTCTTTATGACATGGAAAACTTCCTGAATGTTTTCAAGATTTACAGAGAATTTATGAAGTAAACATGGCTTCCATGTTGTCGATTTTAGTGGACTTAGGGTTTGGTGTGCTGCTTCAAGATGATGCCAGGGTTGGCTTGGGGGTTGAGGAGAGGGTGAATGTGAATGAGAGAACATCGCTGGTGGGGAGTAGCAGGGCTACAAGGCCTTGTAGAGGAAGGGGCAGTGGTCCTGTGGTGTTGTGACTGGTGAGTAAAGGTGGAAAGAGCTCTGTTGGGGTCAGTATAGGTTAGCAGATAGTCCAGGCTGTGCTCTGGAAGGTATAGACATAATCAGCCAAAAGTCTTATCAATTAGAGTATTCTTTACTTATTAAAATTCACTTTGTGCTCTATTTTAATCTGTTGAAAGTTCAAAATTCTTTTCAGGTTCTGTAAAGAAAGCCTGGTGGCTATGCAATAAATGACAGAGGAGCTAAACCTATAATGTGGAATAAATGAGCTTCACATTTTTGCTCAATTTAAAGGAATTTGTCTAAAAACAAAGTGTAATAAGGGAACTTAGAATGGTAAAGAATAAAGAAAAAATGTTTTCATCCTTATGTATTTGGGGAAATGGGTATCATGATTTACATAGTACTTTAAAAATTTATTGGTATGTTTATTATGTATAAGAAAAATTTGGATCAAAGTATTGGACACTAACATTACAAGTAACTATGTTTCTGTTAATAATTAATAAGGAATAAATTGAGTTTTGTCAAAGGTTAGAGAAGAATATTTATAGTCCCCAAGGACTTTTATCTGGTTACCTGAAAAGACAGAGACCTAGAACCAAGATATTTTATATAGCTTTACCAGTTTTGACCCCTAAATATAGGTTTAGGGTCTAAATATAGCTTTTCTTTGGGAAAATGTGGAGGTGTTTTGGAGACCAGGGTTTGAGTGAAGTCGAGAGTAGTGAAAGCTCAAGGAATGACCTGGATGAAGGGCTATAGATTTGGAGTTACTTAAGTTGTATTTGAATCTCAATGTTGTTACCCTGTGACACTGAGAATTTGTGACCTTTGAGCCTTGGGTACCTTCTAGATATAAGAGAGTCCAATTAAATTAGTTTTAGTTTTACTTCTAACTCACATCTGTAATTAATCATATACATTTCTTCTAATCTTGTAAATTCAGTTCATTTAGATACTAGCATTTCAACTTTATGCATATGTGCATATGTATTTTTAATTAGAGTATAATTGCATGGAATTTGATTAAATTAACCAAATCCATGAGAAGATCAATTGTTTGGACTAAAATTCTGTAAATAATGAATTAACATTAGGGTCCTAGTTAATTGGATGAACACTGGTCTTGAGATATCAGGTAATGTAAACTGGAACAAAATGAAAGGCAGTCTTACTCTATATATTCCTTATACTAATCCTGCTGCTAACTAATTTGTTACAGAGTTATGCTTTATCTTCAAACTGCCCCCTTTAGCCCTTTTCTGATACTTTTTTGGGCTAGCCACATTTCACTTCTCTTAACAAATACATGAATGGATACATATATCCTTCTTATACTTTGTACCATTAAGTGGCCCTGCTATACACTGATTGCTAATTGGTCACTATACCTGAAGGCCAGGAGAAACAACAGAGAAAGTAAAAGGTGTTTTAGGCAGGATTATTAGGGAACTAGAGGATGGAAATTTTATAACCTTGGGCCTTCCTCATAATTTTCCCCCACTGGGGCCAGGGATATAACTCAGTGGCACAGGGCTTGCCTGACAAGTGCACGGTTCTGAGTTCGATTCCTAGTACAAAAAAAAATTTTTCCCCCATCTACTTGGTCCTGTTGACTCAGTTTATAAAATATATGGTAGATTGGACCGGGAATATAGTGGCACAGCATCTGCCTGGGAAGCTCAAGGTCCTGAGTTTTGATTCTCAGAACTAAAAAAAAAAAAAAAAAAAAAAATCTGGAAGTTGAAGAGCTTTGCTTCAAAAGATGTTGATTAATCAAGGGAGTAAGTCAGTGAGGAGTGGAAAACCTTGTGTTTCCTCATTATTATATGTTCCTTAAGGCTCAGTTTGCTCATCTTTCAGGTGGGAAAATACTGTTTTGAGGATCTGATGAAATAATGGCTGGAAAGGGCTATCTTGACCCAGTAGCAGGTATAGTAAGTTAAGAGAAATAACTAAGAATAAATGGAAATGGACAATTTAGAGAAGGCCTACCAGTTGCCAATCTAAAGATGGAGATAGAAGCAGAGCCAGTCAAATGAAAACAACTCTGAGGAGTCAACATCATGTGTGGTTTAAATACTGGACCTTTCTGAAATGGTCATACTTCCTGCCAGTTAGTTTAGGCTGAAACAGGTAGTCTTCCAATCAGCCAGCAAGAGAGCCAGTTTATGTGCCCAATAAAATTGGCAGCATGCGGTAAAGGCATAGGAAATCTGCCAGCTCTCTCACTCTGCATGACACTCTATGTGTTTCCTCTTGGATGTTGTGTTTTGGGAGAGACACAAGTGTCAGAGGACCCAGAGGAACATGCTCAACGTGGCTTAGGGTGTGGAACTTTGTTGTGAAGAAATATTCAGTCTCATGAGTTATAGCTTCATCTGAGAAGTGAAAGTAGAGTGAGGTTCTACTTTGAGAAGCTGCTGGAAAGAAGAGAGAACTCACTTGCTCTCTGTTTTTAGGTAAGTGGAACCAAACATAAGTGTAGAAGTCACTGACTCTAATAGTGGATCTCACTCTCTTTACATAAGTAACACCCCAACAATGCAGGTTATGGTTTCCCTCCATGCTCCAAATGCTGACCTAGTCACATACACAGTTAGACTTGAAAATCTGTGATTTTAACAAGCACATAAAATATTCTGGTGCATATGGACCACATACCTAACTTTAAGAAATACTGTAGTATAAATACCTTAACACAGAATTACGCTACAAGGGAACACAATATTTGGAGGGATGGGCTCAAAGGATGGACTCATGGATAACTTGGATGGCCATATTCCAAGAATGCTGGAGAGAGGATATGTATCTGCTTTGGGCAAGAGTTCAATCAAAGTCCATTTCCTCCTTGTCCATGTTGCCAGGCTCTACCTGTCCAGGCTCCATGACTCAGATTGGTATGTGTGCCTACAGATGCATGTAGGAAGGTCTCTGCTGAGTGTAAAATCTGCTGTGCAATGTGGGTTGTGTAGGGCTGAGTTCCTCTGGGTGCAGATACTTGGCTGAAGATCTCTGTGTACTCCATCATCACAGCATGGTCTCTACCAGAAAGCCCACTTAACAGGGCTTTTGTCAAAGTTAACTAGCTGTCAGTCTGAACACTCTGAAGCTCTCTGGTGCTGAAGCTCCCCTGGTCCTCAGCCCACACACTCTGACAGTATAAGAATGTTATATATGAAGAAACATATAACAAAATAAATGTCACTAAACAAGAGTGATCCTCATTGGGGTTTTATTTCAGGGCTTTTTCTCTGTAATCAGGTTGGGAAAATGATCTTTCTACTCTAGTTTCGTTATTCATTATTTTATCATGTCTCCTTTCCAAACTAATTTGAGAACTGTTACTGATTAGAGAATAAATTTAATCCCATTAACTATCTGCTCACAGATATTCTGTGGCATTTAATGTTGCTGCTTGAGAACTGAAGGAGAGGAAAGGTTTTGAAGGTCATGTGTTCAGCACCGAAGCTTCAGTGCAAACTCTCCTATAACAGTCCTATGTCCTCTGAAGTCACTGACTTGCTTTTGATTCCTGCCAATATCAGCCCCCAAATATTAATCCATATGGCAGCAAGAAGCCCTAGCTTCACAGTACAGCTTTAGTTTTAAATGGATACCCTGCTGGGGATATAGTTTAGCATCACAAGTGCCTTCCTGGCAAGCACAAGGTTTTGAGTTCAGTTTCTGGTACAAAACAAAACAAAAACAAAACCATACATTCATAAATAAATGGTGCCCTGATGTTCCTGTAAGCTATGGTAACCATTTCAGTATCTATGATGTAATATTACAACCTTGTTATTAGCAGTCATTGTCACCTTCTAAATTGTCTTCCTTAGACAACATATTACAAGATCACTTCATAAGTACACAAACATTTGTACTGTGCTTTACAGTTCAGAAAACAAAGAGACACGCACCACCACATGCATCCTTTCTATTCTTCCCTGACATGTGCTCTTTGGTGCTTATATGCTGCTCATGAGTACATTTCTCTTCCACTTGTCTTGCTTCTGCCTCTGAAGTTGCTCGTATTTTCTGCCCTTCTAAAATGTTCTCCTTCCCCAATTCCAGTTTTGCAGATCTTAGATGTATTTCTTTTTTTTTATTTTGAAGAGAATAAAACAAAAACAAAGTAAAACAGAACATTCAATCAAAACAAAACAAAGAATGTGATACAAGGCTTCAAAACAAGATAATAATAAAGCAACAATGGTTACCGTGTTGCCTTTTGCTATCTTCAAAATAACTTCCCATAACATCAGGCATAATGAAATCAAACACATCAGAACAAAATAAAACCAATCAAAACAAAACAATGAAAGCAATACAGGACTTCAAAATCAAGGCAGTTGGAATAATACCACAGTGGCTACCATAATGCATCTTGTTATCTTCAAAGTAGCTGTTTATATCATTAAACATAATTAAAAACAAACAAAACAAAATAGAATAGTCAGTCAAAACAAAACAATGAACATGATACAAGACTTCAAAACAAGATGAAAGAAAATCAATAATGGCTACCATATTGCCTCTTGTTATCTTCAAAATAACTGCCCTTACCCTCAGGTATAATACAATCAAATAAAACAGAATAGAATAAAACTAATCAAAGAAAACAATGAAAGCAATACAGGACTCAAAAACAAGACTGTAGGAATACAACAGAGGCTACCATGATGCATCTTATCTTCAAAGTAGCTGCTTATACCATCACATATAACAAAATCAAACAAAGCAAAATAGAATAAAATCAATCAAAAGAAAACAAGTAAAGCAATGAAGGCTTTGGAACTAGATAATAGGAAACCAATAATGACTGCTATAATCCATTTTGTTATTTTTGCAATAGCAGTCCATGCCATCAAATATAATAAAATCAAACATAACTAAACAGAATAAAACCAAGCTAAACAGAACCATGAAAACAATACAAGGCTTCAAAACATAATACTAGATTAACAATGGCCATTGCCTTCCCCGTGGAGACATCTCCCCCCCTTTTACCTTCACAACCTCTATTTTGTATATTGGATCCTACTAATTTCCCCAGTTTATTATACTAGGGAGACAGTACAATGTTCACCCACATGATTCTGAACCCTTTCACCTATGAGCATGCTCTCAAGTTGTATCCATTTACCTACAAGAGTCTCAAGGTTATCTTTCTTTATAGTTGAGTAGCTTTCCATTGTATAGAAATACCATATCTTTCCTTTGCATTGTGCAGCTGATGGGCAAGCTACCCATACTTTTTTTTTGGTTCCCTGTCACATAGAGCATTGTTTTCTCTCCTTTGACTTTTAATCTATGAATTTCCTTTTGAATTAAATGTGTTTGTTGGATAAAGCATATTGATGGATCTTATCTATTGATTCACTCTACCTGTGTTTCTTTTTATTGGTGAATTGAGGCCATCTACATTAATGGTTATGGCCATCATGCACTGGCTCATCTCTGCCATGCTATTTTCCTGCCATTGGCTGTGTACTTTCCCCCTCCATTCTATTGTCTGTCCCGCTTGGTGATCTCACTCTGCAGCTGTTCCTGGAACCATGGTCTATTTTATCTCTTTCTAAAATGTCCGTCAGTATTCCTTGTAGGGTTGGTTTGGCAGTCATGAATTCCTTCAGTTGTTCTTTGCCATGGAAGTATCTTGTTTCTCCATTAATTTTGAAAGATAGTTTTGCAAGGTACATCAGTCTGGGTTGGAAGTTATTTTCTTTCAGGACTTGAAATATTTCACTCCAAGCTCTTCTTGACTTGATGGTTTGTGTTGAGAAGTCTGTAGTGATTCTGATGGGTTTTCTTTATAGGCGATCTGTTTCTTTTCTTGAACAGCTTTAAATATTCTGTTCTTGAGTTGAATTTCTGGGATCTTGATTATTATATGTCTGGGTGTAGATTGTTTTGATTATGGCTAGCTGGATTTCTATATGCCTCATTTATCTGAATACTTCCCATGTTTGGGAAGTTTTCTGCTAGTACTTCTGTAAATAGAATTTTAATGTCTTTTGTGTCAACCCCTGCTTCTTCATTGATACCTATCACTTAAATTATTTCACTTTGCATCATTTTGCAGTCATTTAATTGTTATTTCCTGGTTCCTCATTATTTTTAAGAGGTCTTTCCTTTCCCGATCACAAGCTGCACACCTGTCTTCAAGGCATGAAAATCTATCTTCAGTTTCTTTCAAGTGATTTTTGCCAGCTTTCAATGGAGTTTTTAATTTCCTGGATATCTCTTCGAATCTGTTTCATGCATTTGAAATCTCTCTTGTATTGTCTATTCATGGTTTCCCTCATTTTCCTATGCTTCTCTACTTTTTTTATCTATGTCTTCTTTAGAGAAGCTTAGCAATTCTTTTATTATGTTTTTCATTTCTTCTTTTACCTGAGTTAGTATTTCTGTTCTAATTTGTTTTACAGCCTCATGGAGTTGTCAGTTAATTCAGTTGCCATCACTACAGAAACTTCTGGTGTGCAACACCTGATGTCTTCCATGTTTTCATGTCCTGGACTTGCTCTGCTTGGGTTGGAGCCTTTTGCTTCTTCACCCTGATGTTTTCCTGGGTTCTTCCAAACAAGAAGGTAGTGGGGTCCTGGGCACTTCCCATGTTGGCTACAATTCCTCTGGAGCATGACTGTGTGGTTTTCCTGACCAGTGATGGTCATGGGTACCCAATGGTGCTCACTGGGTGCTCTCGTGCAGGGTCTGCTTCTGTTTTTTCCAGCCCTTGCTGGTTAACTAAGGTGGAAGTGTCCTGAGGGCTGTGGAGTGTGTGTGGGAGCAGGGCCTGCCTCCGCCTTCCCTCTGAGCTCTTAGATATCTTTCAAAACTGAACTCAAGCCCCATTTCTATGAAGCTGCCTCTGTCTACTTCAACCTACACTAGTCTCTTCCTTCTTTCAAGTCCTCCTGAGAATGCTTTGCTAAAATGCGGTAAGGAGTGAAAGGTCCATCTTTGGTGGTGGACTTTCTCCCCCTTCAAGGTAATAACTGGTTATGGTAATGATGACAGGCAGGCAGTCTTTAAAGGTAGTGCCTCAAAATAAATGAGAATATAATGCATACATTGTGTACACATGCTTCCCTGACAACATTGTTTTTCAATTCTAAGTGCAGAGAAAATATTTAAACCCAGTGTTCTATTTATTTTCTAAGTGATTTTTGTATATATTATTTCACCTCTATTGGTTTTGGTTTCCAGATTTAAAATACTATTATTAAAATCAACCCCAGTGATTCTCATTTCTGAATGAGCATTACTCATATTTTTATTTTTTAAAGTATTAGCTCCTAGGCTGGATCTGCCACATCAGAATTGCTAATGTGTAGAATGGGCATGGATATGTTTTTAAAAACAACAGGACATTTGTACAGAAATTCTGTTCACTGTGAAGATAGAGAACCACTGATCAAGTTCATAAAGTATCAGGACTGGAGAACTGGCCTGGGCTTTGCATCTGGCAGAAAGTGGCAGTTATAGATTGAATTTTGCACTTCAAAAAGATATACTGACTTATGGTGCCAGAACTGTGGGATGTACCTTGGAGTGGTGCATCTTTAAGGCAAAGGTGCATCTTTAATGGCCAGAATTTCTGGCTGTCCTCGCAGAAGCTCCTTGTGGCATGGGAGCTTTTCCCTCACAGTCCTTAGAAGCAACCGTGTTGAGTCCTGATTTTGGATTGTTAGCCTTCTGGCCTGTCAGAAGATACATTTCTGTTGTTTTAAGCGATCAAGCCTGAGGGCAGCACTAGGAGTTTAATGTGGTTTTACTCTGAGATGAGTTACATTGCCTACCCCTACAAACACCTCCATGATCATGCAGATTCATGGTGCATATCCACAGAGGTGCCTATGGAGCAGTCTCAGGTATTGTGCATGAGAAGCCCTTGGTTTCTGGGCAAGTGGATAGAGTGGCAGGTAAATGTTAGGAACTGAGAGCTACAGGGAAAGAGTAGGTAGCTGCTTAGAAGAGTAAGAGAGAAAGGGTAGATTACATGAGAGGAAAAAAGGAACTGTCAGACTTCAGAATGCTGTTTCCAGATATAGCTTCTCTATTTTTAAATGTGCTTATATCACCTTTTATTGTGGGTAGACCAACAGGTACTGTTTGCCTTTTGTTAATGTATTTTGTTTTAATCTTTTCTTTGTGAGTAATATTTCATAGAAAAGACTGATTCCTCCTGACTTTAAAACACCCTACTTGAGATCAGAGGTGTCACTTAAAGTCCTGTGTCACTTAAAGTTTGACAAATACAGTTTTATTGAGAAAGTGAATGAATTGCAGAGGCCATGTGGTATGGGGCTCTGCAGAGTGGAGAGCAGAAACCTCCCAGATCTAGAGATGAAAAGATCTGGATAAAAATCCTAGTGAGACTTTGCTTTTCTAATCTTAGGTTCCTCTGTAAAATAGTGATAATTAAATCTACTTTTAGAATTGGTAGTATAAATTTAGAAGCATAAATTAATTAGCAAATGTTCATATTCTCCCTCCTTCTGTTCCTACTTATACTTCAATGTCTTTAAACTGATTAGCAGTTTGATTGGACTGTGGTTAATTAATATAAGGCCTCTTGTTTGGGGTGATTACGACTATCTGCATCACTAGCATTCTTCCACTTTCACCTGTCATTTTCCTCCTCTCTTTTACATCCATGGTCACTCTGGGTCACGAGCGGGAACAACTGAGAAGGACGGTTCAAAGTAACCCATTCTGGGAAGCACCTCAGGACTGTGTCTTCTTTTGGTGGATAGGAAGCCTCACTGTTGCCTGTACTGGAGTATCACAGCATCTGCCCACGAGATGCTGGCTGTGGCCTTGTCTTCCTGGAAGAACCTGGGAAGAAAAGTGCAGGGTAGTGGCCCTGTGCCCTATTTGAAGGAGACTGTCATCTTTATGCTGCTTACAAATGGAAATGATGCTGCACGTGGGCCCACCCTGTCTCTTTTATCTCAGGAAGATCAGAGCACTGGGCAGCAGCATGTGCAAGTGCTGGTGCCTGTGCATCTTGTGTTGTAGGCAACAAGAAGAGAGAATCAGAGCCCAGTGTGTGTTTCTGGGTTCTCACTGCCCATCTGTGTATTTGGGTCTAGCAGGTACACATCACAGAACACCAGCATTCAACTCAGAATGTACCAAGATCCTTGAATGCGATCCTGTTCTGGGAGCCTCACAGGCTGTTGTCCGGCATGGCAGATTGGCGATTTACACCCCAGATGGCAGCTTGGCTGAGCTGGGTGCTGGCTGTCAGAGGGAGCTGCATGTGTAGCAGTAAAGCCCAGGAGGCAGAGCCAGCTCTCTGAGTTGTTTGGGTGCCAGCCTGAAGACAACACATCCAGGGAGCTGCCAAGGCCGCTGTCTGCCAGAGGCCTCTCCTACCATGAGGATATTGAGGAGCTAATGAGTCAAAATGACTCAGGGAAAGCATAGTCATAAACAACAGTAGTTTACACAAAGAGTTTTCATGGACAGACTCTGATACTGACTTCCTCGCAAGTGGATACGGGTGGAGGAAGGGAGAGGAGTCTTCTGCAGGTGAAATGCTGTTGCCTTCTGGCCTGGTGGTTAGACTTTGCCATGAAATCACCCATGCACATCCATTTAGAATACTGTGCAGCACATGGAAGGCCCTTGGGAAATGTTAGCCATCATTATTTGGCTAGAACACAGTGTATATTAAAGGAAAATACACAATTCTGCCCATTTCATACAGTAGAGACAGTGATAGGTCATACTGGATATGAGGCTCAGGGGTCTTTAAGCTTCTGGGTAACAGAATCTAGGTGACCTGGATTTAGGTGACCTGGATCCATAGTACCATTATCTTTTTGCACAGTCCATTTTTCCCCAAATTATATTCTGGAGAACTCTAAACTCATATAAAAATAATATGGTGTATTACTCACAGAAAAGGACTTGTGATCATAATTTTAGAAAACACTGAACACCTTTAATATACAAATAGATTTTGTGACACTCAAAGGATATGGGTATGTGAGTTTCTTACTGCTTTTCCAAGGAGAGGGGAATTTTCCTTTCAGAATACTCATTCTCATCTCATGAGAGCTCAGAATTGAGTGGAAAACGATTTGTGAAATACTATACAATGCTTTGCAATATTTTTGGGACTGTCACTTGTCTCTGATCTACAGCAATGATACTGTGGATGGTCAGAGTAGGCAGTTCATCTGTGCTTAAAGGTAAAGAGAAGAAAATCACACAAAGTCTCAGTCACAGTTCAGAGCTTATTTTGTTTTTTCACTTTTGTGTACATCTTTTGCATTTATATTAAATTTTTGCACTTAACCAAATGTGCTTTTCATTCTTACATGTTTGAGCCTCTGGCAATAATTGTCATCTCTTCTGAAATGACAACTTCAGATTGAGGCTACCCTCACGTGTTTGTGTGGGCATGTTTGTGTAACACAGTTCTGTTGACATTTAATATTATGTGGTTTTGTTAATAATAAAAATGATTTGCATCTGAGTGAGTATAGAGTTTGCATGTCACCTAGGCAATCCCCAGGTGCATAGAACTCCTTTCCCTTTTCCCCATGTATCCCAGTGTCAGGGAATAGAGTAGTAGTTTAAGTGACGTTCTTGTTTCTCAAGTTCCCTTAATCTTGGCAAAGCATTATTTGCATTAGCAGTTAACTGCAACTTGTACTGGTCTCTAAAGTTGGCATTGTCTGTTTTTTAGGAATCCTTTGTTCCCTGCCTCATAGACCAGGCAGATAGGTATTTCATAAGGAAGTGATTTGAAAACACCAAGAAATGAAAAGCTTTCCTAGATATCTTCATTTAACAAATGATTGGCCTTGATGAAGGATTTGGGCTTGTAATCTAATAACTGGGTTTTAATCCAGCTCTGAGATTTCCAGGGTTTGCATTGAGTTACATTGACTGTTGTCTTGATCTCTTTAAGCCTAAGTTTCACATCTGTAAGTTGTGGGTAATAATGTGTTTCTTATCATTGCTTTGGCAGTTAAATAAAATAACACATAAATATTAATCACTATAATCATTCTTCTTCAAATGAAAGTGATTCCAAGACACTATCCCAAAAGAGAACTCAAAGTCATAGGTTTGGAGAATTTTGGAAACACCTGCTAAGTCTCTCCTCTCATTGAGGAAAGTTGAAGACAGACCTTGTGAAGTAAAGCAACTAGCCCTACCAAGGTCATGCTGTCCTTGAGTCTGCTCCTCCCCCATTATCTCCAACCTTTATGGTGCACATCACTATCATTTAAAAAATACTTGCTTCCTTATTTACATGTCTGGCTCCATGAAGACATTGTATATTTTGTAGTGTCTCAAATCCTCAACACTAAGAACAAGTGGCCACACTGAATAGTTACCCTGTGGGTTTTCATTAAAAGAATAAATGAGTTCAGTGATGGGACTGTTGAGAGACAGATTCATACTCAGGCACTTGTTAATGGGTCAATCCTGCTATGTAAATATAACCAGAGTGCTTGAATTCCTGACTTATTTTTAAGCTTTTTGAGAGGAAGATTTCACACTCGCTACTAGCAGACTGTTGAGGGGAGTGAT
>RJWT010028123.1:0-15309 GCA_004365215.1 Cuniculus paca
CATCGAGATCTTCCTCTCCAGGGCTGCAAGCAAGACAGACAGACAGACAGGTAGGTGTCAACGGGTGACAATGCTTTGCTTTTTTCAGACGGTAGTGTTGATACACAATCAATTGGATGGGAAAGCTTCCGAACATGATGCTTTGCTGACACGATTAATACTTTCTGATGCTTTGATGAGCCTTTTAAAAAAAGAATTATTATTATTATTATTACTATTTGTGTGTGTGTGTGGTACTGGGGATCCAACCAAGGGGTGTTTTATAGATAATAATTTTTAAATTTTTTTTATTAGCCCGTGCTTGCAGTATATACTGTTTCCATTCCTTGTGTAGTGTTGGTCCCTGTGCATAGCATATCTCCGTTCCTCCTTTCATCCCTTCCGTCCCCTCCTCCCCTCCTCCCCTCCCTCTGTCTCTCGATTCGCCCCCTTTTAATACAACGACTATGGAAATCAGTGTTGAGCATCCTGAAAGAATCAAAACCAGAAATGCCATTGACTCAGCTGTTCTGCTTCTTGGTGTCTTTCCAAAAGAGTTAAAGACATCATATTACAAACACACATACCCATGTCTATAGCAAGACAACTCATAATAGCTAAATCTTAGAAGCGGCCTCTATGCCCACCAGCAGGTAAATGGATAATGAAAATGTGGTATTAACACACAATGGAGTACTACTTTGCCATAAAAAAGATAAACTTGAGTCATTTGTAGGAAAATGGATGCCCCTTGAGACCATAAGGCTAAGTGAAATAAGACACATAAGCCTAAATATCACACAGTTTCTCTTGTATATGAAACCCAAATTATAAATAAAGAGAAAAAAAGTCCCAGCCCTTTTAATTTTTGGAGACAGGGTCTTGCTAAGATGCTCAGGCTGGGCTTGAACTTGTGATCCTCCTGTCTCAGCCTCCTGAGTAGCTGGGATTATAGGGATGCATCATCTTGTCTTTTAATTATATTATTTCGTTCAGGTTATTTTGTCAAATCTTTAAGACAACCTTCCTATCATCTAAAAGATAGTCATTTTGATGAATATGACTTCACCTTAGCATGTTGTCATCACGCTGCTATTGAGAAAAACATCAGGACCTCGGGCCAGACACAGGACCTCTATCCTGAGCCCCACTCAGCCTCCCAGAGCACTGGGAATGGAGGCACATGCTGCTGCTCGTGGAGTTGTACACTTCAATGAGTTAATTTTATGCTAGGTAAAAGATACCTCGACTAGGCTATTAAAAAAAAGAGGGGTAAAAACAGTAACCATGAAGGAAAAATAGCCAGGATGACAACACATTGATTTAAAAATTTAAATAGTAAATCCAAGTAGGTCATTAAGAAATTAATAAACCTTGGGTCACTGAAAGCAAAGTGACCGACATTTAAATAAAAGGATTAGAAACATTTTTAAACTCTAACAATTAACCAGCAGATCCAAACTAGAAAAAAGCAAGAACCAGTTCTTCCAACATGAACATGCAGTTCATGCAGCAGCCAGTGCCATGCCCTGATCTTTGGAAAAAAACCAAATTTCCAGTCTGCAGTAAATACATCTTCACAGCTTTGCGATGGCACTGTGGCAAATGAAGCATCCGAACGGAACACGGAAAGCCGCAAACACACAGCCTGAGATCTTAAAACCAACCCGTGACAGCCCAAAGGGAGAAAGGGAAAAACAAATGCTGCTTTGCTCTTCTAGACCCGTGACTTGGTGGAGTAGACCCTAACGCATCAGAAGCTTCACATACCCCTCTTGCCTAAAATGTGAGCGGGAGGATGATTTCTCAGTTAGTGCACCAACAGTGGCCCCGAATGGCTCAACACAACCATACTTAAAAAGGTCACGGTGTCTGAGGAAGACTCTCAACTCACCACTGACGAGAAGTAGGCAGGAAACCTCAAAAGGCACAGTTATCTTTGCACCATTCGCCTCTGTGCTTTAGCAGATTTCTATTCTGTAATCGTGATGGGTGGACATCTTGGGTCCTTGCCTGAACCTGGATGGGCCACTTCTCCTGGGGTAGGCCAGCTCCTGGAGCCAGGAGTGACTTGCCTAGAGAGTGCCTTTCATATGCAGGCCTGCCCGTGCAGAGCCCACAGTCCCAACCACCTCTGTCCATTTCTGATACTCAGGTTGCTGTGTGTTTGTTCAATTGCCCCAGCGCCAGGCACCAGGCAACCAGACACAGCCCCTAGGCCTCACAGCACACCGATGGTATTCACACTACTAGTCCTGAGCCTGCTTAGTTCATCTCGCCTACTCCTGCCCATGGAACCCATAATAAAAGACGCCTGCCCATATTTTGTCTTATTGCCTCTACCTCCTGGCCAACTCTGGTGCTTCCCTGGGCGGCCCTGGTGGTGTGGTGGGCATCCTCCTCTGGGGATCTGAGACTACACCAGACTGTCTTTCCAGTGACATGTCTCCTACTCTGCTGGCCTCACCACAACGGGCAATAAGAACGGCTACTGTGATGGTTAAGCTGGATAGGCAATTTGAGCATCTTGAGAGCCGCCTAGGGGATCAGGAAAGCACACTTCTGAGTATGTCTGGGTGGCACTTGGAGGTGTGACTGTGAGGACTATATCTGGTCCTAGCTCCTTCCTTTGTTCCCCTGCTCTGCTTCCTGCTTGCCGTGGGTTGACTAGCTCTGTTCCTCCAGGCTGTCTCACCATGCCATTTTCTGCCTTGGATCCAGCCAACTATGGACTGAATCGTCTGAAATCGTGAGCCAAATTAAACCTCTCTTCCTTTATGTTGTGAGTGTAAACTATTTTTTCCCTAGTGAAGTGAAATACATCTACATTTTAAAACACATCTATCCTTGCACTGGTTTGTAAGGAGGGAAGAGCTAGGGAGCATTCCACAGTCTAATATTTCCCTTTATTGTTCTGAAATCTGTGTACATGTGAACAAGTGGTTTCCAAACAAGGGGTCTAGGGAAAACAGCCCAAAGGATAACTCTAGTGACAGAGTGACAAAGTTCTAATCTCATCATTTTTGTAAAGTGCTCTTCAGATCCACCACTGTAGTCTATGACATATACCCTAAAATCCAGTTTACTATCATCTCTCCCTAATTTAATTTTTCATTCTCCCTACTCATATGGGTTTGTGTTAGGTCAAGGACTCCTGTGCTTCTGTGATATCAACGAATTTAAAATAAACATCTCAATTCGAAGCATAGCTTGATGGTATAGTGCTTGCTTAGCATGCAAGAGACCCTGCTTTTGAACCCCAGCACTACACATAAAATAAATAAAAACACTGTATACCATTTCTCAGGACACGTGTATCATAATTTATTTAATCAGTTATCAAAAGCAGGAAATCGACATTTTTTCCAGACTTTTGGCATAGACGCCACTTCTGTGAACTCATGTATTCGGGTACCAATGTAAACATGTGTTAGAATTTTTCCAGGCTATGTAGTTAGATGCACAGTTTCGGGGCAGGTCATTTTTATTATATGTTCCTAGTACTGATGGGAAGGAAAAAAACTTCTTTATGTTTCATAACTTTTAAGTACTGCTTTTTTATTTTTAAAAAAGATAAGAAAGTGGAAAAAAAAGCAATATTGCAGCTGGAACTTTGTCATTTTGTCCTGCCAGGAGTAATGGAGCAGGGCTTGCTCAGATTTTTTCTCTAGGATAATCTATCTCTGTTGAATTTCCTGCTCAACTGCCTTTAAATTACATTCTGAAGGGAATGTAAGTTTGAAAGAGAAAAGCAACTGGGAAATAAAATGTGCATTAGTTTACTGCAGTCTTATACCTTCAATTTTAAAATACTCAACTTGCAAGTAAAATCTGTAGTTTTTATCCATTAAAATTTTTACAACCCTGGGGAAAGAAAATTTTAAACTAGAAATCTACAAGTGGAATGAGTTTCCCAGATCCAGAACAGGCCTCCACTTCCCATCTGGCCTCATGAAAACGGGGACTTTGATATGATACAAGAGCCACAGCCTAGAAAGACCCTCAAGGAGGACGCTCAGCCCATGCATTAACATGACACAACCACGAATGCCCAGAAAAACCCAAAACCCAAATGCCCCAAAACCTAGACATCAACTGATGTGTATGCTATCTTTAGAGAAAATGCTTCAATTTTTTTTAAAGATGAAGGGACTTTCACTATTAAATGTGCAGATACAATATATGAAAGAAGAGAGAGGGGAGTAAGGATTTGGAGAAATGGGAACCATATGGTAGTCTTCCATTTTACAAGATTACACAGCTCACATCAGTTGATTTTTTATTTCATAAGGAAATTAACATGCAAAGCAACAAAGCTGTCAATCTACATACTAAGTTGGAAAAGAAAAGAGAGAAAAAGAAAAAAGAATGCAATTTTAAAAAGCTTCTGGTTGTCTCATGGTATGAAAAATATATCCAAGCCCGGCGTGGTGGCTCACGCCTGTAATCCCAGCACTCGGGAGGCTGAGACAGGCGGATCGTTGTGAGTTCGAGACCAGCCTGGGCTACAAAGTGAGCTCAAGGCCAGCCTGAAAGGCATAGTGAGACCCTGTCTCAAAAACAGGGCTGAGGATCTAGCTCAGTGGTCTAAGCGCCTGCCTGGCAAGCGCAAGGTTGTGAGCTCAATCCCCGGTGCCACAAAAAAAAAAAAAAAAAAAAAAAAAAAAAAATATATATATATATATATATATATATCTCCAAGGTAAAGTCATGTTAATCTAATTTGTATGAACACCAAATACTGCGTCTTTCACTAATTCATATGTTGAAGAGTTCTGGGAAGATCTAAGCATTTGCCAGTAGCCTAGTTATTGCTATATAAAAAGGGTTCCGATTACTTGATTATCCAAGAAGAGCTTATTGCATCACTAATCCAAGGTGAGAAAATAAAAACACGTTTTACGTTTGGCAATTAACACCAAGTGATCTTCAAAATCAGACAGGTTGACCACTTTAGAACCTTTTTGTCCCTATAAAGATCTGAACCATGTGGAAATCCCATCTGAAAGAATCTGAAGTCTAAGTGTTCTTGTCACATGATAATAAATGCAGGTCCTAATCTCTGCTGTCACTGTCACCCAAGGGCTTCTTCTGCATTGTTACAATTAGAACTCCAACGAAAGTCCAAGTAGAGGGGTGTGGGGGACCCAGTGATCACCCCCTTGCTCTCCTTTTGTGTCCTGATCAGAAGTCACGGGGTTTTTTCCCAGTTCTGTGACCAACGGCAGTTTTTTTTTCCAGGGGGTATGAACATCTGTAGGCATTGACAAAGGTATCTAGGTTGCAATGAAGACCAGGTATGTCCAATTCACAGCCCATGGGCCGCCTGCAGCCCTCCTGGACTGCTAGTAATGTTGGCCCCATAAGATTGTTTACTTTTAACACCATCATATGAGTTTTAGCAATATTTCTCATGGCTCAACGGTGTGGTGCTTAGGGGAGGGCATGGCGTGGAGCTAACTTTGCCTCCTGCGCCTGCCACAGTCAGTGGAATCAAAACCTGTGTCAGACCTTACCTGCACTCAGGAGACCCGCGGCAGAGTACTTCAATCTACCTCCACACGTGTGTGCCTGGGAACGCAGGCGTTTATCATTATGAAGCAGACATGCAAGTTGTATTTTATTATTTAACTTGGACTTGTATTGTTCTGTAAAGTAATTTAGTAAGTTAAAATATGAAAAAGGCTGTTCTGTTACACACGTTAACTACTACTACACGGTTACATGTGACCCCAGACAACTCTTTAGTCAAGTGTGGCCCAGGGGAGCCAAAAGGTTGGAAATTGATATCCTAAACTGAAAGAGACTGGCTGGGAGCCTGAGTCAAAGTCCTTAAACTTCCGCCGACCTCCATCCCTGAACTCTCATGCAGGCACATCCAAGTGGAACATCCTTCCCCGTTAGTCCGTGTTGCCAAGGAAACACTGCTGCACTCAGGTAGTTCCCCTAACAAACACATTGGGCTGGTCTCTCTGGCCTTTAGTGCTTCTCTCCTTAGAATTGCAGCCACCCTGTAGGGAAGGCTCGGGGCAGACCCTTGCCTTGTAGGAAGTCTCCTATTGCTGGTATTAGGGTGACTCTAGTCACATGGTCAAAATCCCTCATCCCCAACATGGTGGCCCAACTGTGGTACTTGTGAGATGCTAAGTAGCTTGCTCCATCAGGTCTTCATAGCCCATGAGGTGGAAGATGAGCCTATTAATTTTCTGTTGTCTGTGATGAGATCTAAGCCATCCAGGGTGGCACTTTCCAAAGTCTGTTTTGCAGAATTGTGACTCCCAAGATGCTTGGAGATAGGGGTTTAGAAGATGAATAATTTTGGGAAATGCCAGGTACCACTGGAGGACCACAGTGTGCTTTGGAAGACCTGTGTAAAGGATGCAGTGTAACCCAGGTT
Source organism: Cuniculus paca (assembly GCA_004365215.1). NCBI lineage: Eukaryota > Metazoa > Chordata > Mammalia > Rodentia > Cuniculidae > Cuniculus > Cuniculus paca. The sequence continues at coordinate 6,377 of RJWT010028123.1, forward strand.
TTCTTCCCAATTGACTGCACTCTTAAGTACAAGGGACTTGTGCTCTGACAAAAATCTTCTAGAGGACGCAGGACAAGAGTCCAACTTGCCTGAATGTGATGTGGCTGTTGTAAAAGTCTCCCAGGGAGGCTAGCCCTCTCTACAGGGACAGACAGTCATCCTTGGTATTGGCAGGCTCTACAGCAGTAAATTCAACCAGCAAGACTGCAGGTGAAAAACATTCAAAGTCCAAAAAGGTGAAACACGTCTGTAATCCCCACACTCTGATGCAAGAGGGTCACTAGTTGGAGCCCAGTTTGGTCAACTAAGTGACTAGCAAGACCCTGTCTCATTCACTCATGCATAAATAAATGGATGGGGATGTAGCTGGGTGTGAAGGCTCTGGGTTCAGTCCCTAGTAGGACCCTCACAAAAACAATTTTTATATCTGTACAAACTTTTTTTTCTGGTCATTATTCCCTATAATACTTTCAGGAAGGATTTACATACATAGCACTTACCTTGTATAAAATATTGTAAGTAATCTACAGATGATTCAAGTACACAGGAGGATGCATGTAGGTTGTATGCAAACACTACAGCATTTTCCATAATGGACTTGAGCAGTTTCCCTGCATGGGGATACTGTGGTCCTGGTAAAACCCTCCGCAGGCACAGCCAACTCTCCTACCCATCCCCCAGTGAGTAACGGCACCGGCTCGATTAACCTTGAGCAGTCTAATACCACAGAGCAGCTGCCCACTGGGACAATTCTGGTTTTGCTATGATTGATACTGAGTATGTCTTCTGACCATCATTGAGACAGTGTGAATTCCTCCACAGCCACAGAGCGTGACAGTGAGACTCGCGGAGGGTGCTGGCTATGCTCCTCTTGCCCAGACAGAACTGCCTGCAGCCAGGTCCTCAGGGAGCTCTACTGATTGAGGTAATGGGTGTGAAAAAAGGAAGAGACACAGGATCTCACTTCAAGCTGCAAGCTGTGTTTTAAAGGCTCGACCTTCAAGAATCTTGACTGCAAACTGGTTTGCAACAAGTCAGCCGGGAAAGCACTTCAGGGGCCAATGAGGTAAATACAGGCTACATACGAGATCATACTAGAGAATTATTCTTAGCTTTACTATCCATGATAATGGCTTATGTTCATGTAGGCTATTTTTCTTATTTTTTTTTAAAATAGATTTACAATTGGAGAGTTCTGCAATTTACTCTGGAAAAAAAAGAGTAACAGATACGGCCAAAATTTAGTAACTGTTAGATGATGGCTATTCCATTATACAATCCTCTTGGTGTCTATGTTTGACAATTTTTTTTTTTTTTGTACTGGGGATCGAACTCATGACCTCATGCTTGCCAGGCATGCACTTGTGCTGCTGGGCTATATCCCTGGCCCCTATGTTTGACAATTTTCAAAACAGAAAAAGTAAACACACAAAAGTATTACTCTTAAAATATTTAGTACCAAAAGCGAGATGAAAGAACACATGTACTATGATTCCATTTGTATTAAAGTTCAAAAATGGGCAAAACTAAATACATAGTTCAGAGATGCATACAGAGAAAAGCAGGGCTATGACTACAATAAAAAGTAGAACAGCAGCTTCCACTAGTGAGGAGGGGAACTGCTATCAGAAAGGCATTGAGCGAGCTTCCAAGAGCTGATAATATTTTACTCTTTGATTTGGGTCGTGGTTACATGGTGAAATTGCATTTGAATTCTTAACCCAGTTTTAAAATATGTTTTACTTCCCCCAAACAAAAACATGCAAAAAAAAATTCTCACTAGTTCTTCTCATTGTACCACTGAAAGTCTTGGAGGGAGCTGAAAAACTCAGCCATCATAAAATGAAATCATGCAGTTGACCACTAAATTAACTCCTGTGGATGAAAGGGAGGGTGATTATCATGCAATAAAAGCTACAAAGTGTCTTTTGCTGAAATTAAGGATTCTGAATCTGGCAAACAGGCTCTACTATTCTTGGAGTTCACCCTTAACATGGTAAGTCAGAAGCAAGTTAAAGGAGAAAGTTTTGCAAGGATTGGGCTGCACAGTCTTAGGAGTTTATATCATAGTCTGTGGGTGCACTCTTCTATCTATTGTAACTTGCACAGAAAATTTCAAATTCTAACAGTTGTCTCTTCTGAGAGCTGTGAGATGCAAAGGAAACAATTCCTTCTTCATTTACTGGTCCCCTGTTATAGGAACATGGCAGGACATGATTTGATAAAACAAAGATCTGAAAAATAATTCCTGTGAAGCCCCATTTACAATCTTCATTTCGTTCTTTCACTTACATGTCACCTGTGATGACATACTTCTTCATTAAACATGAAACTGGTGACCCCACGGTGATAGAGAATCCAATGTGATGAGAACGTTGATGTTAGAAATAGTCTTGATGCTTGAGGGCTTGCTACTGTTACTTGTGAGAGAGTATCATAACATCTAATTCTTTTGTGATTGTACTCAGACCCGCAATTCACAATTCCATTATGTTTTCTGCTGCCTTTAACACCTCCACCCCTCCCAAAAGGAAAAGAAAAAGTCATTGATTTAGGGCTGGGTAAGTGAGTTTATCCTTCTAGACGTAGGAAGCATAATGGTCCACTACATTTCATTCCACTCATCTAATAATTATTGACTGCTTTGTGATAGAAGTGAAAATCAAATTCTGTCCAGAACAGCCTAGTAGCCCTGCTACTACCTGTTACCTAAAAGACAACAGCGCCCTTGTTCTGAGTGTTTTACGTGCCAAGTTCATGGAAGTCAGAGTGCTTGCTTCATCAAGTGTGCTTGGCTTTGCTACTCCTGGTCAGATCAAGCCTGCTGCCACGAGAGACCTAAGATCTGGGGGGCCAGAACATCTTACTTCTCTGATCCTTGCCTGAATTAGACTGCGGGTATTTTGTTTGTTCTGTGCTGGGGATGGGATGCAGGGCCTCACACTTGCTCAGCACTTGCCCTACCACTGAGCTGTGCCCCCTGCCTAGACCGAGGGGTTTCATTAGTTCTTATTATCTATAGTCAGAGCTGAAGTCAGCTAATAATTGTGAACCCCAGTGTCAGAAAAACTCCCAAAAGCAAAAAACGACTATGCTCAGCTATGTCAGATGTTTTGCCTGAAATATTTTGCCTGAAAGAAGCATTTTGTGTGAAGCTATGATTTCGTCCCTTAGTCGCTATGGTAACCATTACCACGTGCCACGAGCCCCACACTATGTGCTTTCTATGCAGGACTGTATGTAAAACCTTACAGTGACTCCAGGAAGTTGGCACCATCATCTCCATCTGGCAGTTTAGGGGGAGGTTATACTAAGTATCTAACCCTGGGTATACTAAGTATCTAAACCTTGGCAAACTAGGAATATACCCACAGTTTGTCAAGCCTAGATGAGAACGGACAAACTTGTACAAACAGGCCACAGAGCATATATAGAGGAGTGAAACACGTAACAGTTTTGCTTTCTCCAGTGCAGAATTTTGTTCTTTTTATATGTTACAATAGAAATTCATTTTCTCACAGATCTAGAGTGGTGAATTCAAGATGAAGAAGCTGGCCTTTTCCATTTCTAGTGATTGTCTTCTGCTTACTGTGTAGCCAGGCATCTTCTCACTGTGTGCTCAGCCTGGGGGAGCTTTCTAGTATCTCTTCTTACAAGGACACTAATCCTGTTGACAGGGTCCCACCCTTATGATCTCCCTTAACTTTACTTCTTCACACCAAATATAGCCACTTTGTGGGTTAAGTCATCCATATATGGATTTTGGAGTGATACAAATATTTTGTCCATAACACTTATGATCTGTGGTCGCTTCTTAAATCATTTCATTAAGTTTTATAATTAACTGTCATTCAATAAGATTTCATATATCAAGACCAAACATATAGTTGGCACATAAAACTCAATTAGCTGTGATTGTTTTTATGGGTTGAAGATCCTTTATTCAAAATGTAGGGACCAAAAAGTGCTTTGGAGCTTAGATTCTTTTGGGTATTTTGAATATTTGTGTATACATAATGAACTCTCTTGGGGATGGAGCCCAAGTCTACATTCACATATGTATAGCCTGAAAGCAGTTTAAAACAGCGCTTTTAGAGTACCTATCTTTTGATTGAAACATATCCCATGAGGTCACGCCTGAAACATTCTACTACTGGCATTTAAAATGTTTCAAGTTTTGGAACATGCAAAGTTTTGAGTTTCAGATTAGGGATGTGCAACCTGTGCTAGCATTCTCCCATTTTAGAAACAAATTTCCAAAGGAAATAAACTCACAAAATTATAGAATTGCATCCTCTTCTTTCACATTTGTACGATGATAAAGCAGTGGTCATATTTAGGAAGGCAAATGTCTGCTTAGTCACTTCTCAGTCATCATCTCAGGTGGTGACAACATGTCACAGGTAAGTTATTGGTTCTGATGACTTGTCTTAAAACACTGAGCTGTAGTGAGACTTTTATAAATTAATAATCACTTGATGAAGCATCCCTTATTTTGCAGACCCTGTTTCATTGCAATAGCAATTCTGACTTCACTCCGGGCATTATGTAAGCATGGTTCTAAGTCTGGACACTTTCTTCTCTTCCAACGGTGTCTTTACCTGTCTTACACCTTTGTTTAAATTGTAGAAACACTGCTTAAATCCCAGTAGCCTCATAATTTGTCTCGTAATTTGACATCTAGCAGCACTGCGTCCTTCAACGTAGTTCTTCAACAGTCTTTGCTACTCTTGCTCCTCTGCACTTGTACTAGTTCAGAGAATCAGTGTGTCCATTTCCATAAAAACCTATTGAATTTTGGGTTGGAAGTGCACTGAATCTAGATGCCCATTCAGAGAGAAGTGATTTCTTTACAATTTTGAGGTCTCCAGTCCATGAATATGGTAATATCTTCATTTTTTTGATAAGCAGTACTTAAAATTATTTTTCAATACTTGCTATTGGTACATCAAAATATATTTTTATATACAGTTATCCCTCAGTATCTCTGGATGATTAGTTGAAGAGTCCTCCACAGATATCAAGTCCCCGATACAAAGTCTCATAGTATTGCATTTAACCTATACATACCTTAAATCATATTTGGATGACTTGTAATACCTCATACAATGTAAATGCTGCACTAATAGTGGTTATAGTATACTGTTTAGGCAATAAGGACAAAGAAACTCTATGCATGTTTAGTACAGATATAATTTTTATAAATTATCTATTTGTGAATGGCTAAATTCATGGATACAGAACTCACAGATGGGGGTTGTGACTGCATTAACCTTGTATCCAAAGACCTTGTTAAATTCATTTAACTCTATTAGCTTGTATAACAGTATAATTCACAAATAGTGGTTTTATTTACTGCTTCTGAATCTTTAAACTTATTTCCTTTTCTTCCTTTATTGTCCTGCGTAGGTCTGTCGTGTTGAAAGGACTGATAACAGCTCTTCTTCCAATCTTGAGGAAATCTTTAACTATTTTGCAATTTAATCTGATATTTACTGTTGGGTTTATTGGTTTATATATTTATTGGTAGGTAGCTATTATCACAGTTCAGATTTCCTGTTTCTACCTTGCTTAACGATTAAATGGATGTTTATTTTATTAGATTTTTATCTGCATGTATAAGGTGATTGTAAAACGTTTCCTTTTCTTCTGCTAGTAGTATGAACACCAACATTGATTTTGAATATTAAACCAACTCTGCATTCCCAAAACCAATGCAACTTCATTGCAACATATTATCCTTAAATATATTATTAAGAATCAATGCTCTGGCATTGTATATAGAATATCTTACACTTACATAACGAGAGATATTGGCCTGTAATTCTCCTATCTTCTAACATCTTAATCATGTTATGCTATCAAGCTTATGCTGGCCTTTTAATACAAGTTAACAAATCTGTCTTTTTCTATATCCTGGAATCACTATGGCTGATTTTGTTTCTTTCTTAAATATTTGAAAGAATTCATTAGTGAAGCTATCTGGGAATAAAGTTTTCTTCCAGGGAGGGTTTTTAAATTACCAGAACAACTTTTTCAATAGATACAATACTTATTGTGTTTCTTATTTTTTTCTTTTAAATTGCTTTAAACTGTGTATTTTAGTTGAGTAACAAAACCTTTCAAATCTAAGAAAAAGTCCAAGTGATTTAGGACCGTCCCTTTCTGTTCTGCACATAACCCTATTCTTTTCTCTATTATTGCCGTTTCTTCCATGACTTAGTGCTTTAACTGGAAACAGTGTCTGTGCCTCAACCAAGCATTCATCAGCTGGCAACACGAACAGCAGCCCCAAACACCCATTATCCTCAAGTAGAATTATCAGTCTGCATTCAAGAATAATCCGTCTTTGGTATCTGCAAACCATATCTGGAAAAAAAAATCTCAGAATATTGAAATAGTGGTTTTGTGAACCAAACATTTGCCCTCACTGGAATTGGGAAACTGATAAACAAACACTGCAAAGAAAGTAAGCAGAAAGCTCATGAAGCATGCAGAAGAGAACAAGGTCTAGAAGCAGAGCTGTGCAACGCGCTCCCGGAGGCTCCTGCGATGCCCTCAGTCCTCGCGGCAAGGATCACGACGCAGCCAAGACTTGGCAGGCAGCGTCTGGCACCTCTCAGTGAATACTGCACCTTTTCTGTTTCTCTTTTGTGATTGTAACTTCTGAGCCTCCTTGTTCATGGGCATTTCTGCACTGCCTTTGAAGTAAATGTGGGTTGCACAGTGGAAGCAACAAATGTGCAATCCCTAATTCACAAATAAAAATACCAGAAATCACTTCCTTTGATTTGCTTGAACAGGACTTTAATGATATCACGGCTGGGGCTCTGTTCTGTGGTACGATTCAGTCCCTTCCCAGCTGGAGAGATGGGCTCCCCATGGATTTGAGTGGGGATGATCTGAGTAAAGGTCTGGGCAAAGGTGGCGACTTAGAATTCAAATTCTGATCCACAGTACGACTTTGGCTTCTATGAAGGGGGCGGGGGGTGGGGATAAAGTATTTCATACAGATGAGAATCCTGATGTTCTCAATAGTGTGTGAAGGCAAATGTCAACCCTCAACTCATCATTTTCCTCCTGGCCAATTCATCAGAGGCCCTATGCCAGGCATCGTCATCAGGATAATAGAAAATCTCGCCTGAGGTTGTCTCTCCCCGATAATGCAGGGACAATGGATGAGAACAGATCCATCCACTCCAGTTGACTTTCTTCCCTCAGTAAAAAAACATCCTGGTACAGGGCAGAGGTCACTAGATAAACAAAATGGTAGATTGGGACTACACAGAAACTTCACCTCTGTCACACTTTGCACCACAATTACTAGCTCAGGGACCCATCACTCCAGTTTCTTTTTAAAAAATATTGTGGTAAAAACTTACGACTTAAAATACATTTATCATCTTAGTCACTTATAATGTAGTTCATTAGTGTTAAATGCATTCACATTATTTTGCAAACATAGGCCAAAACTTTTTCACCTTGTGAAAACTGAAATTCTGTAATTCACCAAACAGTAACTCTCCACCTCCTCATTCCCCGCTCCTGGTAACTATCCTTCTCCTTCCCGTCTATGAATTTGAATATCCTAGGTACCCCATGCAGGTGGAATCATACAATATCTGTCTTTTTATGACTAGTTTATTTCACTTACCATAACATCCTCCAGTTTCCTCCATGATGTCCCATGTATCACAATTTCCTTCCTTTCAGGGCTGCATAATATTCCACTGCATTATATGCCACATTTATTTATCCAGTTGTCTGCAGATGGACATCTGAGTTGTTTCCTTCTACTGTCTTTTGTGAATAATGCCGCTATGAATATCAGTGTGCAGATATTTGAGATTCTGCTTTTTAATTCTTTTGGATATATACTTAGAAATGGAAATGCTGAATTATATGATAATTCTATTTTAAAATGTTAGAAGAACTACCATTGTGTTTTTTATAGCAGCTGTACCACTTCATATCCCCACCAAAGGTGTGCACATATTCCAATTTCTCCACACTCTTACTGACACTTGCAGTTTTGTTTTTTAAAGCCACCCTAACAGGCATGAAGTCATCAACATGATTTTACTATGTCAAAACTCACAGTGAAGGAAATTAGGAAATCTCGAGTTATATTTGTCTATGAACTTAAATATTTTTAAAAGTTGCTACCTCTTCACCTCAGGACATGGAAATAACTATCACAAATTAGAGGTTTCTTCTGACGCTTTGAGATGAGACTAGATTTCTTTATAGAGGGAAAACAAATGGATTTTATGGAAAGGATGAACAAGGTTAAAAGAAAATGTTACATTTTTTTCAGAGAAAAATGGTTTATTAATATAGTTTTTCTATTAATATTGTTTGATTTTTATTTTCAAGCTAAAGACATAGCCAGTGTGGTGGTGCATGCCTATAATCCCAGCACTTGGGAGGCTGAGGCAGGAGGAACACTGAGTTCTGGGCCAACCTGGGCCACATAGTGAGTTCAAGGACAACCTAAACTGCATATTGAAACCACTTCTCAAAAACAAACAATTTTACTTATTTACAAATTTCTTCAAAATTAACGAAGCACAGTAGCCTTAATGCGAATACGATCTCTTTCTCCATTGTGTGTGATAAAAGTCTTTAACTGTAGGAATCAATCACGGTTTCTAATTTTTGCAGAAACCTGGTTAGTGGGTAGGTGCTTGGTCAGTCACTTTCTCTGAAGTTTCACTGAGGCTTAGAACAGTGCTGTTCTGTCAGGATGAATTCCTCAAATGAGAGCTTTTGGGGGAATACAAAAGTAGCAACGCAAATTCTTTAAGCCTTCTAGTTCAAATAGATTCAAATAGACAGAACAGATAAACATAATGGAAAAAAGAATTAGTCTGTGAATATGGAGAGCAGATGTCCGCAAACTTTTTCTTTTGAGGGCCTTGTAACCAATTCTT
>RJWT010028124.1:0-15306 GCA_004365215.1 Cuniculus paca
TTTTTTACACATATATCTCAATATGCAATAGCCTCACCTCTACTCCTGTGTCACAATCTGAAATCAGCTTGACAGGTTGGTCATATATAGTCACATGTACTCAACTCCTATACATTTTATAAATTTAAAATCTACAGAAAGTTAAAATGATAAATTCAAAGTGTCTGTTTTTCTACTACTAAGAGTTAGTTATAAAATAAAATGTATTATTTGCTTGCCCTTTTTGTTTAAGAAGTGAAACTTACCAGAAAGCAAAGTCCCCTTTTACTGCCATTACCATTACATCCGCTCCTAATCCATTTTCAGAGACAAGTCTTGTCAATAGTGTGATAGTGTATAGCTTTAAAGTTCACTTAAATGCATATGTATATATTTATATATATATATATATGCTACATGTTAGTGCTTGACCTATTTTTATTCACTCCTGTATATTCAAGTATCATTTTATTTTATTTTTTATTCATCTGACATTTTTGATATTTATATATTAAGTATCCTATTTTATGGTTACATTTTGTTTATTTATCTCTTACTTTATAGTCATTTAGATTACTTATATTAAAAAAGTTGTTACCTTTTACCTATATGAGAACTTTTCTAAATATGTAGACTTAAAAATTTTGTACCACAGGAAAGATTATGATGCAATGTTAAAATGTTATGATTCCTCTTGTGATAATGTCATATTTATGTAAAAGTTCTCTTCAGTTTATCAGCGCTGAAGATATTGTTTCATTTTGTCAAGATTTTGGTTTTTCTATTCTGCCTTCAATTACCCCCACCGTCCTCACTGGTCTACTTAGACAACATTTCATTCCATTAATGCCTGAACTAGTCTGCTCACTGAAAGGACGCACGTACATATTACTTTCCCTTGATGCTTTCCTCAGAAATAGCGAAAACAGTCTGATGGGAAAAAAAATCACGGAGAAGGTCTATCCTTTAAGATGCCAACTATTTGGCTGATATGAATGACTTCGATTCAAGAAGTGACAAGTAATGTATTGTCATTTGGAAACAGAAATTGCTAATCTTTAACCCCTGACCACCCAAACCATCACAGAAACTTCCTAATTATTTCTTAAATAGGGGCAGCAGATATCCTACTGAATACAATATACATTCATTTCATGATGTGTCAGACTTCGTCATTGAATATTTTATGATGGTAGCCAGGTAATTAAGCAAATATTTGAAGGAGAAAAGGGGTAATAAGGACAAGTGATTCAGGAGGAAGGGAGGAAGCCTTGAATGCTTTTAGTTTTTAATCATAGAATTTGATTGGATTAAAAACTCTTAGACACAACTATACAAGGTATTTATATTTTTACATATACAGAACTTTAAAATTTTACTATGGTATTAATATCTGGTATTTGAAGAAGAAACTCAGGCTTGTATGAGGCCACACTGATATAATTAGTGACAGGGTGGCATTTAAATGTGTGTCACCTTCTCTGAGTCAGTGCTGTCTCCACTGTATGGCTATGAAGTCAGGAGCAGTGTAGCAGTCGAAGCAGTGAACATATATCCTCCACTTTCCCATACATGCTGAATGTGCTGTCATTGAAACGAACAGAGTAGTTGGCACACACAGTGTTGTGGCTTGTAGGAGTTTGAACTTGTAGTCAGAATTACTGTGGCCTCTCAGCTCTGTGACTTGGACAAATAGGCCTCTGTTCCTATCAGTCCAGTTAGCTATTATTACACATTTGAAATCCCTAAGTTAATCCTCACATTTCACCAGGAAACATTAGTTTCCTCTTTTCTAGCTTCTTTCCCTTTAAGAATCCAACAAGTAGCAAATGTATTGGTTGAAGTTTCTGACATAAAAATTAGTGTTATTTATAAAGTCAGTGGTTGGGTGATCAAATACTCTTACAGAATATTAAAGAAAATAGACATCACTCTAAAGAATACACTAGCACATAGAATACTGCTAATAATTCTTTTAGATTTGCTTTGCTATTTGGAAAAATCATTTGTGGCTATTATTTTGTGTTGGAAAGAAATACCTATGGTATATATTATTTAAATTGGTTTAAATGTAGAGAGTATTTGCACCATTAGTTACAATGACACATGAAAATATAGACATTGGGAGTGGGGAATATAGTTTAGTAGCACAGGACCTGCCTGGCAAGTGTGAGATTGTGAGTTCGAGTCCTGGTACCAAACAAACAAACAAACTATATATATTGCAGGCATTGTAGGACTTCTGCACATGAAAGATGAAATGCCTTGGGGATTTATTTCTTTCAATAAAACCTAAGAAACTGGATTGTGATCCCTGAGCAAAGGGAAACAGTGAGGTGGGTCCCCCAATTGCTGCAGTGTGCTGCTGAGAGGCAGTCTGCAGGCTACAATTCAGAAAGAACCCAAATAGAGCTCAGGGTTGCTGGCTGGAGAAAATAGATTATAGTTTGGGAAGGCATAAGCAGTCAGTTTGGATACATAATACCAGAAATAAGAAACTGAAATAGAGTTGACAGAGAACTTCAAAGATCTGCAGTTGATCCTCTTTGAGTCTTTAGCAAAATTATCAACTGTCCATGTGGCCATGACCTTTCATAAGCCAGGAGAAGAACTACTAGAAAGCCCAGCAAGTCCCACAGCTCACAGAGCATAAGGAATAGTACACGTTCCCACTAGCCTGATGTGCTTTGGTTCTTGAAAGCATCATACCTCAGTCACATGACAAAAGTATCCCTACAGTGAAATCTGCTTCAGACTTACCCTAACAAAGCTTAACAGAGCGGGTCAATATGATGTGCAAGTGAAAGGCTCATTAAAGGAAAGCAGCAAAATTCATCGCTCAGTGACATAAAATTTACCATGGCCAATAAATCACAAAAAATCACTCTGCTTACAAAGAAGTGGAAAATATCTCCAATAATCAAGATGAAAATCAATCAGTATAAAAGAACCAGAAATGACAAGAGATGAAGGAATTAGGAGACAAAGATCTTAAAACAACAATTAAGAATACTCGAGGACATAAAATAAAACATGAAGATAAAGAGAAAAATGACCAACATGATGAAAAATCAAATGAAACACTGAGAACTGATACCTACAACATTCATAAAATTTACTAGTGGTATTGGTTGTAGGTTAGACACTGCAGAAGAGTGATGACCTCAGAATAAAGCAATACGAATGATCCCTGCAAATATTAAAAAAGTTCTGGTTCTCTAATTCACAGTCAAGTGACTATAGTTAACAATAAAGTATATTTCAAAAAAGCCAGAAGAAAAGATTTTGAATGTTTTACCATAAATAAATGATGAGTGTTTAAGGTGATAGATATATTAATCACCCTAATTTTATTATTACAGAATGTATACATGTATCAAAACATCAGACTGTACCCCATGAACTTGTTCGATTATTATGTGCTAGTTAAGCTAAAAAATGAGCAAAATCTCTGTGAATTTGGTTCAATAATAAGCAATCTAATATATTTAATTAGAGTCTTAGAATAAGAGGGGAAAGAATAGGAGGTTCAGAAAAATATTTTAAGATCCAAAAATGTCAACAAACCCTAAGAAAAATAAAAGTAAGTATTTCAGTAAAAGTTCAATTAGAAGAGAAAAACTGCATAATAATTTGAACAGAAAAAGATTAATGCCAGAAATTACTGAGTATAATGGGAAGATTGAGTAATGAGAGGTTGGCAAGTAAAGAATAAGAACACTAAAAAACACAGAAACAGCATCTGGAAGAAGCAGTCACGCCGTAGGGCTGGGATGAGGCCCTTGAGAAAGGGATCCTTCTGGGGCTGAGGTCTCACCCTCACCGGAGAGGGTGCAGATGTGGCTCACTGATGGCAAAGGGGCCAGGGTGGTGCCAGGGTGCTGGAACTTGCTGGAAATACACATTTTGGAACTCCCTGGGATTCCATGCTCTGTGCCACAGGGAAAGCTGCTCCTGGGGAGCTGTTTCACCCTGAGGGGCAGTGGCCATCATGAAATGCTGCTGGCTGCGTGTGCTTGCAGAGCTGGGCGCTGAGAAGTGCCATGTGCTGACCCTGCCCATCACATGAGCACACCAGAATCTGGCCGAAAGACCTTCCCTCCTGCAGTGTCTCTCCAGGAATCTGTTCTGACAAAACTTATAACCATCTGGCAAAGAAAAAAATAAGGACCCAGGATTTGTTCTCACAGAGCATAGGTAAAGCATAAATGTAAAGCTTAGAGGTAAAAAACCGATAATTGGCACAGTCCATTTATTGGCTACTCAACTCCTAAATGCACTCTGCTACACACAGCTGAGCTTCCATAGAGCACCAAGCCAACTCTGTGTTTGCACCCAAGACACATCTATCTGAAAAATAAAAGTTCTCGCATCTTTCCCCAAAAGAAAAAACACACGGTCCCAATAATCACTGTATCCACTGCTGACTATACGCAGTCCTCCTCAAATTCAGTCATGGACCTACTGAAAAGTTTGTAACCTAAAGAGTTAAATTTACATTGTCTGATTTTTTTTTTTTTGTGGCACTGGGGATTGAACTTGCAACCTCGCCCTTGCCAGGTAAAGGGTTAAGTTTAAAATGAAAATCTAATAATTTGTGTATGAGATGAAGGGAGAAAGAATGTGGCTGTGGTATACAAACATGGGTATGTACATACCAAAATGGAAATATGCAAAACTCCTACAGTTATCATTTCTGTAATTGAGCACAGGGTTGTAATTGATGTCTAGCTCTTCCTTCTTGTATTGCACTTGCTAGGAGTCAGAACTTCAACTACAGTAGGTTCTCTACTCAGGTAAGCTAAACGTTTTCTCCTGGATGATCTGATGCAGCCATTCTGCTTTTTGTTATAATTTTAAAATGATTTTACTAATGGACATTGAAATACTAACAGGCATTGCTATAGCTTGTGTGATTGCCCCTCCAAGGTCCCTGTGTAAAGGCGTGGTCCTTAGGTTGCAGTATGAGTAGACATTTAAGAGGTGGGGCCTAGAGGGAAGTTCTCAGTCTTTGCATTTGTGTCCCTGCAGGGGATTATGTGACCCTGCCTGTTTTTATTTCAGGTGTATCCTGGCTCATGATGTCACTTATCCTGACATGTGCTTCTGTCACTGCCATATGCTTCCCTCACAGAGGCCCAACCAGTAAGCTGTCTGATCTTGCATTTGAACTTATAAATGGTGAGCTAAGAAAATCTTTCCTCTCCATAAATTAATTCCCTCAGGTATTCCCTTGAAGTAAGAAAAAGATGACTAATACAGGCATGTTTGAGGATCCCTCGGATTCTAGATAGACGCCTCTTTGCCTCTGTTTTATAACAGCAATCGAGTTTTTATTTGCAAATGGGCTCAATCATTCCAACCAAGTTCTTCTTCCATGTATTCATATCATTAAATCTCCTAATTTTTGGAAGCTAACTTGATCTGACAGTTAACTTTGGATGAGGCATTTATATTTCTGAATATTTGATTAAAACGACTTAATATTTTCTTTTTTCCTTTTAAGATCCTTGTTGTATACTGTAAACATTTAAAACATTTTCAATATCCCAAGTTACATGAATTTTAGAATTTTTCATTAATTAATAAATGTGTCTATATACCTGAGTTTATAAACCATGTTTATTATTTTAAAAATAAACTTCTATAAATTATATCTATTTGCTCCTATTATCTTAGATGATACATATGAATGCCACTAATGCAGCAATAAAAATAAGTTTTAAAAGTTACTTTGAAAGAATTTAAATTTATTAATAATAAAGCATGGGACTCATTATCTTTTCTGAGTTTCTGGTAATTGTGTCTCCTTGAATTCAATATTCATTCCAACAAAAAATAAAACCAAATGATAGTAACTCATAAGAATTCCTCTTTTCTTTTCCAGCTTCTTGCCAGATTATCATTCTATTTTATTGTTTTTCTTTAGCTTTATTACATCTAACCATGAGCATTTTACAGTTATTTGATTATAACACTGTTCCTTTGGGGAAAATGAAGCTTTGAATTATACTATTTTTTCGGAATGTTTCAAGAGTTGGAAATGCAATATTTCTCAAATGAATAACATATATATCAGCTTACTCAAAATTTATTTCTTTTGAAACACAGGAATAAATATTATCTCTTTAAAACTGAATCACCAGATATATTTCTCTTTCCACAGAGGATAAAATTATATTCAAACTTTAGATATAAGAGCACAATATATATAATTATATATATATATATATATATGGGAATTAAAATTACTTTGACTCTATTATCTTCTTCTCTACCCTATACCTGTTGACTCTATCATAAATGACATTCTATTGAAACAAAACAAACACAACAAAAAGGAGGTAGTCGATAAAGAAATGGAGTCTTCTTTCATTCATAAACCAAATCAAACCAAACCAAAACCAAAACCAAAACAAAAAACAACTCTACACTTTGGTCCACTTTGGATAGACACTAACTTAGGTTTTTTAAAGCGTAATACTTTCTCATCGCAGTATCATTAGTCTAGTGTTGTTTATGGGCCAGGTGCTAGATAGACTTCCGAGTCCCGAAAGCTTGAGAGACCCAACTCCTGGCTTTCTGATTTGATTTTCTTGATAAACTAGCTAACAAAACAGGAAAGTCTTTGAACACTTAACCGAATTATTATAAGATTAAATTAAGTATAGAAGATACTAATGAATATGCTTGTATTTTTATCGTGGTGTTTATATCAACGAGGTAAATCACAATATAATATCTTTAAAGGGACAAATTCTTTTTCTATATGTAAGGAATAATATTAGTCTTTATTTTTACTTGATTAGCTTTGCTGAATCCTATTATGTATAAAAGTTAATGTATATTTGTTATATTGAAATCACTTGGAAACCTTTCATTTTATCTTGTCCTCAATTCTTTTATAAATGCAGCACTGACTTCCTTTTCAGTGCTGTTAAATCTTTTGTTGTACAATTTTTTTGTCTTTGTAGTCCATTGTTGTCATAGCAATATCTTTGGTGCTCGTATAGGAACTAAATATTTCTTCACTGTATTGTTAGAGAATAATTAACAAGCAGAGGATGTACAGATTTCAGAACTTTATAGGCTCAAGAACTCCCACATATCATAGATACACAAGGTCACATGTGCTCCATTTACCATCCTTGCTGTGAGCGTGGAGGAAGAGGCCATAACTGAAGACTGCAGGCATCTTATTGAAGCTGGAAAAGGTAAGGGGAGTATATATTCCTCTAGAGCTTCCAGAAAGGAATGAAGCTCTCCTGACATACCTTGATTTTAGGCCAATGAGATGCTCTTTCTTTCTTTCTTTGAGAACCACTTTAGAGCTGTAAGTTACAAAACTGCAAGAAAATACATTTATTTGGATTTAAAACATTAAATTTATGGTAATTTGGTGCAGCATGAACAGAAAACTAATACAACATTCTTCACTATCTCACACTTCATTTAGTTGGATTGTGAAACTTAATTATGACAAAGCAGAGAAGAGCTTTGTTTAAATTCATTTCCACCTATGATCAGAAAGATGTCTACCATCCTAATGCCCTAGAACTGCAATTGTTACAATAGAAATTTTAAATGACATCAGGAGCACTGTGTGGCCTTTACAAGTTTTAATACAATTTAGGAATCTTCTGTCTGCATCATTCTGATAGAATATTTTTTAAATTTAAAAGTAGTTTCTAGCTACACACTTATTTTATAAAAGAGGTAAGACTGGAGCCAGTGAAGTACTGGGGCTGGATTGTATAGATGTGGAAGAGACAGTAGTTAAAATTTTGGGAATTATTTAAGCAATGAAAACATCCATTGTGGGTGTATTTACTATGTGGAAATCAGCAGACACATGAAGGTGAGTCGATTGCTGAAATATTATCAGCACATTTCATCCAGATCCTCCTGACTAAGAATGCTTGTCCCACCTTCCCACTCCCAAGATTCATCATCTACTTACTATCAAGGTGGTGTGCATGTCCACTTAGCTTTCTATATTATACATAAATATGCGAACTCATGTAAAGAACCCATATTTAAATACTTTAATATATTTATATTTATTTTATACCTATATGTATATCTTTGTTCCTAGTTTTTCTCTTTATTTTTTTTAAATTGTCACATAAACATTATTCTATGGCTTGCTTTTCTCTTAGCAAAATCTTGGCTATCCATTCAGAGTAGCTCATATAAATCTGCTTAATTTTGAAACTATAATATCCCATATAACACAGGCCAGTTTATATATATTATCATAGTTAAATTTTGTAATAATAGCCTTATTTATGAATAAATGCAGGACTTTACAGTCTTCTCCGTAATAAACAATGTGACATTGGATGGCTTTGTACCTGCTTTCCTGATAGATATAGGGTAAATAATATTTAGAGCTTCTGTGTCTAACAGTATGTGTATTTATAATCTAAATATATACCATCAAATTGCGTTCTGAAGAAGTTGTAATAATTCACAGCTCTCTCAGTAATACATAGCTCTGAAGTTTCTCCAGTTTCTACTTCAGTGTCAACTCACATTTGCCAACATGGTGGATGAAATGTCACTTTAACTATGTTTCCTAAAACACTACTGAGGCGTAATACAATTCCATGTTCATTAGATACTTGTACATGATTCAGCCTGTAGGGTTGCTTTCCCTACTTTTCTGGTTTTGTCTTCTTTAAAATCACTTTGGAGGCTACATTCTGGTTCTAATCATCTTGTTCATTATTGTGTTGCAAATATTTCCTCCCAGATAATCACTTGATATTATCAGTTTTTCATTCAGCTTGAAATAGTCATTTTTTAGACTAATGTTCAATTTACAGGAAAGTCGTAGAGGTAATACAGAGACTTCCCATGCAATCTGCACCTTGTGTCTCTTATTGTTCACTTTTTACATTTCTATGGTATAGTTTTCACACAAATGAGCCAACAGTGATACATTATTATTAACTAAAATCCATACTTTACTCATGGAGTGTTAATTTTCCCAAGCATCCTTTTTTGTTTCCAGGAATTTCATTTATGATACCAAGTTACATTTATTCATGAAGTCTTCCTAGCATCCTCTTGATTTTGACATGTTCTCAGACTTTCTTTGTTTTTCGTTAAATTTTTCAACATTTAATTATGTCACCATACATACAAAAGAGCATGGCATATTATGTACCACATGAATTAATAGCTAAAATGTCCTACATATATACAGCACAGATACATTATTTACATTTTTAATATCTAGTCAGAAAGCAGTAAGAGAAGCTGGATCTATTTTAATTAAATCTTTTAACTTCTGTCATTTATCTTCCATCATTGAATGTCACTCTTTAAAACACAAAGTAGCCATAGTAACAAATCTCATTTGCATACATCAGACATTCATATTTAATGACAGTATGTTAATACTTTTCACCTATATGTTTTTAAAACATTAAATTAAATAATTTTAATATTTAAAATAAGAGTACGGAACTATCCTAAAGCTCATGTTATGATCATAAATCTTTTATTTCCTAATCACTTTTATATCAATGACTTTGGTTTTTAATATTAAAAATATCCATATAAGTACATGGTAAGACTACATTTCATATTCACGTCTAAGGCAACTTCCACTTTACTTTATTTGCAGTTTACCTCTATCCCTCTCTATATATGTGGATGTTTTCTTTAAAAAGTTTTTGGGAATTCCTAATAATCACTCCCCTTTAAAAGATAAGGATTTTGAGCTCTGTTACTTCTTGCCACCACCTAAAAAAATCTTTTTTTTTTAGTTTTTATATATTTAATCAAGTATTTTAATTGTTAAGAAGACATGAAAGCTTTAGACATAGAAAACTCTTTAACTTTTAAATTCTATGCAATTTAATTGCATACAATGATTTTTAAAAATAACATTTGTGGTGTGGGCACAACTGAATTCTAGAGGGGCCCCTAGGAGCCACCTATTGTGGAGAAAACTGAAGCAAATTGGTTCACACAGCTGCTTTTTCAATCAGAGGGAATTTTGTCCTGAAGTCCTGAAGGTGCAAAGGGCCCCTCAAGGTCATTTTCTCTCTCTTTTAAAAAAATACATCAATTACTCATTAGAATTTTAACTCTTAGCAGCTTTATGAAGAAATTGTACATTAACAATTTATGAAAACACATTGGAAAGTCCAGAATATATTATCATTTTCTAAACTTTAAGAAGTCAAGAACACTTGAATTTAGTAACTGTTGATTTACGGTATAGTCTTTTGTACTTGAAATATAGAAAGCAGTAGACATTTTACCTTAAGACTTTAATGAAGACAATAATCTTAGCTGGCTAAAAACCTAAGCAAAATATATGTCAGCATTTTTTAAAATTTTAAGATAAAAAAGAATAAAAATGATGATATAAAATTTCAAAATGAGACAATAGATTAGCGATAGTTAATACATTGTATATTGTTATCTTCAAAGTCGTTGCTCAGATTACAAGACATAGGAATGAAAAAATGATCAAATGTTGAAAGCACAAACCATTCTTTTTGATGAACTGAGATTAGTAATATAATTATCTCATATATAACATCTTTTCTCTTCTTTCTTTTATCCTTTTTCCCATCTCATTTGTTCTTTTCTTTTGAACAGTTTCATCCCCTTTCACTTTCAGAATAGCTATTGTACCTTTTGGATCTTATTTACTCTTTCAGTTTTTTTTTTCATGCTGGGGAAGCAATATGACATTTACACATGTGAGTCTTATTTCACTGATGAGTATGGTCTCAAATTGCATGCATTTATCTATAAAAGCCTCAAATGTATCTTTCTTTATAGCTGATTAGTACACCACTGTATAAAAATACCACACCTTTTTTTATTCATTCCTCAGTGGACGGGCATTAGGGCTGTTTCCACAATTTAGCTATCACAATTGCTGCTGTAAACATGGGTGCACATATATCGCTGTTGGAAGCCATTGAAGCCGGAAATTGAACAAATGTACAGGGCTGCGGCACAGCTGGGGCACGGCCAGACCCAAAAACAATGAGACGCCTCAAAGGGCAAAATAGAACCACAGCTAAAGACACCTGGCTCTAACCCCAATTAACTAAAAGATTATAGCTACAAACATTTCACTCCTGTAGTGAAATAGCCCCTAGAGATTTTCTCCTAAGATATTTCCACTAAATTAACATAATTTGTTACTTAAAAAAATCCTTAAACAACTCCTAAGGTCATGCTGAAATCCCATCCTTTCCTCAGTATCCCATCTTTTTTTTTTTTTAAACAGATCTAGTGAGTATGGGCCAACCAGAGACAATCCTTGTCTCAGCCCCCAGAGTCTCAAACTCTGTTAGAGGGTTTTGACCCTCCTAAAGCCCTAAAATCATACCACTTGTTTTTCATTTATTTAAGCCTTTGCCATACACTTGTTTGGGAGATTGGGGATCTTGGCTGGATCCCCGATATATCGCTGTGGTATGTTTTCAATTCTTCTCAAAAGTACCCAGAAGGGGAATAGCTGGATTGAATGGTATCTTCAAACCTAAGCTTTTGAGGAATCTCCACACTGATTTCCACAGTGGTTGTACCAGTCTACGGTTCTACCAAGAGTGGAGCAGTGTTTCTTTTTCCCCACAGTCCCACCAGCATTTTGTATTGGTTGATTTCTTTTTTTTTCTTTTTGTAATTTTATTTTAAAGAGAATAAAATCAAGCAAAATAAAACAGAATAAAGTCAATCAAAACAAAACAGTGTAAGTGACACAGGACTTCAAAACAAGATAATAGAAAATCAACAATGGTTACCATAATGCCTTTTGTTGTCTTCAAAATAGCTGTCTATACCTTCAGACATAGTAAAAACCAAACAAAACAGAAATGAATAGAACCATTAAAAACAAAACAATGAATGCAATAAAGGACTTCAAAACAAGATAATAGTAAATCCAAAATGTCTACCATAATATATCTTGTCATCTTTGAAATAGCTGCCCATGCCATCAAATAAAGTAAAATGAAACAAAACAAAACAAAACCCAACCCATCAAAACAATGAAAATAATACAGGACTTCAACACAAGACAATAGGGAATTACCAATGGCAACCACCTTCAGAAGGAGATCCCCCACAGATGCTACATTGTGTATTGTTATCCTCTGAATAGATGATCAGACTACCAGCTTTAAGCCTGCAAAGTCAGTGAAACTCTAAACACTACAAGCATTAAACTGTATTTTACCTCAATAGCCATCATCGCAGCCTGTGTTTCTCTGAATCAGCTGGTTGCTTACGGCGGGGGTGGGGGTACAGATCTTGGCCCTTCTTGTCTCCCAGCCTGCATGCTGGAAGGGGCTAGCCTCTGGTTCTTCCCCCAGCAGCCTGTGCATGGCACTGACTTTCAGGGAGGGCTTGGCTTCTTGTTGGTTTCTTGTTCTTCTCCCCCGCAGTCTGTGAGTGATGCCAACTCATGGGAAAGGCCTAGCATATTGTTCTCCCCTCAGCAGCGTGTGCATGGAGCCCACTTGCAGAGAGGGCTTGGCTTCTTGTCGGCTTCTTCTTCTCCTTTCCCACCGTCTGAGAATGATGCTGACTCACGGGAAAGGGTTGGCATCTGGTTCTCCTGTTATTAGCTGATTTCTTGATAATAGCCATTCTACCTGGAGTGAGATGGAATCTTAGTATTGTTTTAATTTGCATTTCTTGAATGACCTGTGATGTTGAACATTTTTTCATATATTTATTTTCCATTTGTATTGCTTCATCTGAGAAGTATGTATTTATCTCAGATGCCCATTTTTGGATTGGGTCTTTGAATTTGGGGAGCCTGATATTTTTCAATTCTTTATATGTTCTAGATAGAAGTCTTTTGCCTGAGGGACAATTGACTAAAACATTTTCTCATTCTGTGGGTTGTTTTTTCATTCTGTTGAGGATTTCTTTTGATGTGGAAAAACCTTTTAATAAGATCAGATCCCAGTTGTTGATTCTTTGAAGTATTTCCCATGCAGTTTGGGTTTGGTTCATGAACTCTTTGCCTATCCCTGTGTCTTCAAGATTTCTACTTACCTCATCTTCTAATAGATTTAGTGTTTCTGTTTTAACAGTTAGATCCTTGATCTATTTTAACTTTAGTTTAGTTTATAGACATGGGTCTAGTTTTAGTCTTCAGCATGTGGATAGACATGTGTCTAGTTTTAGTCTTTGGCATGTGGATAGCAAATTTTCTGAGCACAATTTTTAAAAAAGGCTATCTTTCTTCCAGAGCATTTGTTTGGCCCCTAAGGTGACTGAGTGTCTTTCAAAAAGTCTGATTTTATCCTCCTATAGTAATTACAGTTTCTTGCACAGGAGTGGTTAAAAAATGTTTATTTAAAAAATTTTACTACAGTACAATGGCACATTGCCACTGATTCCCCTGAAGACACTGTCTCAATATGAACATATTTATTTCACCATTCTTGCCACTTAAACAGCTCTAGATGTTCACTTTTGTGAGTGTCTTTTTGTGATTGCCTGAATATTCTGTATCAATTTGAAACATTTATAATAATTTCTGTCAAATAAAAACATTACAGTGTGTCCTCCTCCACATCACTCACTTGATCTGGTACCATGTTACTTCTGGCTCTTCCACAAAGTCAAAGTGACAATGAAAGTTAAACATTTTGAGTCAATTTAAGACATGGAGGCAGCCACGACAGTGTAACTAAAGATAATCATAAAAGAGTAGGTTCAGAAGTGCTTCAGAAAGTGGTAAGAATAATTGAGTTTGAAGCAAGGGAAAGCGTTTTGAGGGTGATTGATGTCAATGTATCTTTAACCGTACTTCAAAAAAACTTAAGCATCTACCATGTGGTGGATTGACTAATGGTCAATTTGCAACACCCAGCTAACTGAATCAGTGTGGTTGTGGATGTGGAAGGCCCACCTGAGGATTGTTGTTAGCAGCATAAAAAAAAGAACAGGAGGCAAAGATGATGTGCATTACTCCTGGAGAAATGTGTCATGCTGGTTTTCCTGATACGAACTCAGCTGTTATCACTGGAGGAATTTGGGTCCTTGCTGTCACAGAGGATGGTTGTGGTCTTCAGGGGAACTCTGGTCCTTACCTTGTGCGTCAATTCCTGGCTCCAGTGCAGATCCCTTAGCCTGCTGGCACAGATCCTTCAACCTGCTGGTGCAGACTTTCTAGCTTCCATCACTAGCTTTGGGCCTTTTCAGTGCAGATCCTTGATACAGACTTTCATGAGACATTGTCGTGAGCTCTAGGCCTCCAGTGGAGGACATTGCCATGGACTCTAGGTCTTTAGCTGGACTCGTGAAGGATATTGCCATGGGAGCCAAGTTCTTGGCTGGATTCTTTGGGT
This sequence comes from Cuniculus paca, assembly GCA_004365215.1. Taxonomy (NCBI): domain Eukaryota; kingdom Metazoa; phylum Chordata; class Mammalia; order Rodentia; family Cuniculidae; genus Cuniculus; species Cuniculus paca. The sequence continues at coordinate 14,322 of RJWT010028124.1, forward strand.
CTCTAGCATATGGACAGATTCACCCTCCTCTTGACATTTTGGGTGAATATTATAACATAATCCTATGAATTTGTGTCCTGTAGTAAACATTTTTCCTTGTAATCCATGACTAAAATATAGTGTATAGCTTGATCACACCTTGTAATTTTATTTATGCAAATACCCAATGTTTTCAATATGTGGAAGTTAAGGGCACTGAAGTCATATATTGTATTAACTTGCTAATCCTTCCTATGTAATGAAAATGTCTTCCTTCTGTCCTTGCATCACTTAGAATGATTATATTTTGTTTTGTTCGTGTAGTTTTCTAAGTACTTATTCACATTCAACTTCAAATTCTTCAGTTATCAAAATCCTAACTTTCACCTATAAAGAACTTTTATTTTTATCTTCTTCAGGAAAAGTCTTCAGAAATCTATGGTACTTACATTTGTTTGACTTCATTCTTTGCTGGTCATCTTAGACCCTATCTACCTTCACACATTGTTACATTGAATCTCCTGTGTCATTAAAGCCATGTTTTCTTTCTTTGGGTTTACTTTTTCTTTTGGACAGTCTTTCTGGACAATTCTTGAAGATACAGCTACACACCTACACTACTTTCAAATATGATCAACAGTTTGTCTTCCAAGTAAGATACTGAGCATCTTTTCATGCTTATTGGTCATTGACACATATTATTTTGTGAAGGATCTGTTGAGATATTTTGGGAATTATTTTATTGTTATATTATTGAATTATAGTACTTTTATAGTTTTAAGTTTTTATTTAGACCTATAATGTTTTTAATAAAAATCTGTGGCTGACACTCTGTAAGACTGGTTATTAATTTTCACAACCACCCTTAAAATTGGTATATTTATTTACTTTATCTCCATTTGTTGAAGATACTTTCCTTTCCCATTGAATTACCTTGACATTTTTTGCATTGATCTCAAGTATATAGGCCTGTTTCTGAGCTTTTTTTCTGTTCCATTGATTTAGA
>RJWT010028125.1:0-15313 GCA_004365215.1 Cuniculus paca
CCCTGGATTCAATCTCCAGCGCTGCAAAGGAAAGAGTGGACATTCAAAACGTTAATTTCCTTCAAACTAGCCTTAGCACAGCCTACCTACTGCATTAGCCCCATTAGAAATGGGGCTGCTAAGTAAAGGCATAAGGCAAGCACTGGAAGTAGTGTCACAGCTGGAAAATAGATACAAACACTAGCAACTGATACCAATTAGAGGACAGCCGTCCTGTGGGTGCAGTGTGCAAGAACACTCTTTCTCTACCTCCCCACCCACAAATGCCATCTAACCTGAGATATCAATCCATACCTTATCTATGCAAAGGTCAAATTACCTCTCAGCCCCGCCAGTATACACTTTTAGCCCATTCCAAGAGTAGAGGTACAGGTATCTATTTGGTTATGGGTCCTTGTTAAGGTCCTTTTACTACAAAAATGACCATTAATTCTATCTTCTATCACATGGTCATTTAAGGCATATGGTCACTTAAAGCATATGAGTCTGCCCTTAACTGGGCATCTAGAGGAGTCACACTGCAGGCAACTATAATACAGCACAATTTTAAGCTATCAGCCCTGTTTATCAGGAGGAAATTAAGAGAAAACCCCTATTCAAGGAGGATGTCCTGGAGGACACAGTGTCTACCAACACTTTCAGATATACATGCTATACTTCATAGCCTCAGATGTCCAGGCCTTCTGAGTGTGCATGTGTGTGCGTGTGTGTGTGTGTGTGTGTGTGTGCTATTGGGGATTGAACCTTTATACTGAACATCATTGGCCATTTTTAACGTTTTTATATTTTATTTTGAAATAGGGTCTCCCTAAGTAATTAAATTGCCCCAGTTGGGCTCATACTGTGATCCTCCTGCATCAGCCTTCCAGGGTTCTAGAATAGGATTGATTATTTATGCTGATTGCTTCTGATGCTGTCAGTTTATGGAGGATCACTACACGAAACAGTCCTAAGAAGCCCCTTTTGTGTCTATCGTAAGGTACTGTTGAGACTATGCTATACCACCAAGTTGTTCTATTTATGAAAGCTCTTGAACATTCCAAGGAGGACAAAGAGCAGTTATAAATTTCCTGAGCAATCATATTACCTAATGAACACTGTGAACTGTGAAGTTGACAAGGTTTCCTAATTTCATACTACTAAGAAATTTAGAGCCCAAGTACTATCCTCATATATTTTAGCTACTTTTAAAAGGCACCTGAAATTCTTTCTGAAACAAGGTTAGGGGTTTGAGTAAGTCAATAAATATCTAAGTAACTGGTTTTATTTCAATGGTCTCTATGTTTTGCTCTGCCAAAGTCACCTTAACAGCCAATGAAAGACAAGAAAAACTGTCTTCAGATTAGGAGAAACAAAGTTGCTTTTCTTTTTGCTCTTTAACAAGTCACTCTGGAATTTAGGGGACTCTCTACATGCTAATTACATTGGAAAGAGGCTATCTTGTTCTAGGGAACAATGATACGATCATTAGACATGGTGGCTATTAATTCTCCATTTTCCTTAATTCAGGATTCCAGCTGCATGCTCCATTCACAAATCTGTGCTTATAAACATTAGTCCTTTATTGGCAGGAGAGATAAATAGGTGAGGTGAGCCACAGTTAGAATAGCAATCCAGGTTTCCTAGCAATGGAGTCCTTTCAGCTAACACTTTGGTCCCCAGCAAGCTCAATGCTCTAACCTGCTCATTGTCTGAGAGGAGCCAGCAAGTCAGTGAGACAGAGAGAGAAACAACCTTCCCAGTTACCTTCCAGTGATACTTCACCAGGAAGGGACAAGCCTGTGGGGGAAATCAGCAAGGCAGCTGAGATGAATATATATTACAGGAGACCACACCAACAGCAGGTGTGCACCTATAGCCCCACAAAACTCTGGATCTAAGCTCCAACTCCTTATTGAAAATAATATGATAGGCTTAGCCAGTTCCATAAATGCAGCAGTTCCATAAATGCAAGCTCAAGCTGAATGGCAACTATGCTGAATTTAGAGCTGATTCCCTCAAATGTGGAATTTCTCAAGGACAGGGTCACTGCATTGAAAAGGATCCTATTTTACCTCCGTGATGTTGGTCCAACAAGTGTATTCCCCTCTTTCAAATTCACGTTTTTTCAAACATCACTATCACATATGCAGAATCATAATCATCAGCCCAATAGACATTAGTGCCCCTCAGAAATTCCAAGTCCTGAAATTAAATCTGCATAACTCACTTGCTGTTTGAACACAAATAATTATCCAAGTCTAATTCATTAGCTCCATCATAAGAGCTTTACTTATTTTCGATATACCCACTGAAACTCTGAGCGTGTGGCATCAATCTATTCCATGTGTGGGGCATTGAGTGTGTTTTCCAGTCAGGGCTGGGGTGACAAATAAGAGGCTGTTGGTGGGATTCAAAATGGAGCATTGTAGACCCTGTGGAGCTGTGTGTTTTCAAATCTGTTTCCTTCAATTACATCTGCCTCCTTTTTTCATGGATAATAAAATACACAGCTTTCAGGCTGATTATGTGTAAGTCTATTTGGATCCTTTGTGGAACTGGGAAGTAAATCATCAGCTTATACACAAGGTGGCACCCTGTGATTCCAACCAGGTCTGAGAGAAGAGATGCTGCTAAGAGGCTGAGCCACAGCTGCACATTTTTATTTACCATCTGGTATTCCCACTGTGGCAAATGAAAAGGTGGAAGTAGATGTTTGGCATGTTACCTCTCAGTGTAGTCTCCATTCCTACACCTCAAAGATTCGGAGCTGCCTCTGTAAGGGGCACTGGAGCCACAGGACCGATTCCAGTTGATAGTAATGAATGCAGACCCCACACTGAGATTACATATGGAAAACAACGAAGCTTTATTGGTAGTAGGCTCATTCAGGGAACATAGGGGGGAGGGGTGGAGATGCAGTTCACATACCAACCCAATTAACTTTCAATTGGGTTTGCTGAAATAGGGAGCCAATTAGAAAGAACGTGACATTTACAAAACTCGGAAATAGTTGAATAACAACTGTGTTTACTAGTTTTAAGGTTCCTTTCAAAAAGTAATTTGTCCATTATTTGGAAGCTGCATACCCTGATTACGGTTTTGGGAAACGGCAACTGGAGTATAATCTTAGTTTTTACAGTTACTTGGTATTTGCGTTAATTTAAACTACATTTAGACAGTGGTTTTATTTTTTGATATGGCTTTAAAAGTGGTTCTAATTCTTCGGTGTTTATATTTTACATTTGTTGTGCTAAATGCAGGTCATTTGGAATTGATCCAGAGCACATTTGAAGTGGACTGATTTTAGAACGACTGTACTCAGTGCATTGTACATGGAAATTAAAACAGGCTATTATAGTTTCATAACCTTTTGAAAAAGGTTTTGATAAAGACATTTTAGAAAAGGACATACTTTAAAAGTTGAAGATACTGTCTTTAGCACTAACAATTACATGGCTGTACAACAAATAGATTAGAAATAAATTTTATGAAAAATAATATTTAAATACTAATAAAAACTACTTTCCAAATGTAAAACAGAGGCATTCTAGTTTGAGCACTGACTTGCAAGCCAGGAAAACACAGAATGTGTCTTAACTGAATAGTACTGTGTTATTTGCTGCCAACTTTAATTCCCATTTCCATAGGGCCGAAGAAAAATGGAGATCTGGGGAGGAAATTTGTTACTTGATTGAAGTAAAAGAACAAGAGCAAGGCAACTACTACTAAAGCAAAGCCTGTTCCTATAGTTGAATTTCAGATTTCAGAGTTTCTTTGAATTGCTTCAATTGGTTCTAAAATTCTTATGGCCAAAGACAGGAAGCTGGAGAGCAAGGTAAGCTGAACAAAAGCAGGTACTGGCAGCAAAGGCAGGGTCAGGTGACAGGCCAGTAAGCTACACGAATTCCAAGCTGGACTGGAATGGTGTTGCTATCACTAAGTATTCTCATAGAGTATCAATCAACAAATACATATTAGATGTCTGTATGTATGAGGCATGAACCTGGAAATATAGTGACTGATAGAACGGATACTGTTTCTGCTGTCTTGCGTTATTGAATCTTAAGGCTTTGGGTTATACACTGCTATTAGGCATTAGTTGGAAGGTCCCAGTAATTTGGAACAGCAACGTTAGAAGGTTGAACAGTTAATAAACAGAAGAGCTTGGATAGAAGGGTAGAACCACTGGTAAAAATAAGAGCTTTGGAGTCAAGATAGATCTGAATTTGAACTCAGTTCTGTGTTATTATTGTAGAAATAATATTATTAAATTATTCACAAATTATCCGACTTTCCTTATCAGTAAAATTATAATATTCCTTATGAGTAGCTAAGAATTATGCAGTTATGAGAATTATCTGACATTCAACTAATATATGCAGTAATGGCTGGTATGTCATAGTTACCCAATATTTCTTTTCCCAAGAGTAACAATAAATATCAAAATTAGAAGAAAACTATCATTTCTGAACCCAAAAAGAGCTGGGCATCCAGTTAAAAGCCCTGGATGACTTATTTCTTCAACCATTGCTTTTTTCCTCTTCGAGGCTTGAACCCCGTGATGACCCCCTCCTAAGAACTTCTTGTTCTTCCTTGCAGGGACTGGAACTGTTCCAGAGGGTAGCACTCAGAGCGGGACATGCCCATAAGCTTGAGGAAGGTATTGCTTACAAGAAATGAGTCACAGCATTTCCATTGTTTCCAATAATAGTGAATGTGAAACACTCAAGCCCACTAAACAATGCCCCAAGTCTTGCAGGGACAAACTGGTGAGGTTATTTAGGCTCTATCATGACGACCGTATCCATCATCTACCTTAAAGGAGAGGAAGAGAAAAAGGGAAGAGAGAAAAAAATGGGGCAGGAGAGGGAGTATAGAGGAGGTGGTAACAAAGAAATTATAGTTCGATGTCATATAGACCTGACAATAGCAATCAATGTTTTCACTGTTTTTTTTTTTCCGCTGTTGGAATTCAGCAAACCATCTTCCCTTTTCTGAGCTTTTATCAGTTATTTTAAAAATAGTATAATTGTTAACACTCTGTGGGGATTTTGTGAGAAATGTGATGCTTAGAGACTAACCAAGAAACTTGGCAAAAAGAAGCCGATGTCAACAATACTGGTACTTGAGTCAATCTTACTTCCCCTCCTCTTCGGAGCTTTTCAAACTACTTGAGGCTAGTCATGTTTCTTTTCTCCGAACTCTCACAGCAATTGCCTGTGGATGTCATTCGGTAATTAATCATGTACTACTGCCTTGTGTCATCTCGTCTAGTTTTCTTCCACTATTTATATATTTGAGGGCTGTGGTTTCTCTTTGCAGCTCTCCTTTTCTTCGAGTATTTACAACTCTTACTGTCATTCATCTTTTCAACTATTCCGACATCCGATTAATGCAAACACTACATCAGGGCGAAAACTTGATCTCACTTTTCTTTACGTCTTCACAGCACCCAGTGTTTACACCCATCTGCCACTTAGGAAATACGTGCTTCCTTGACGAAACCTTCTAAGTCGAACCTTTCAGATACTAAGAATTTGGAAATCACAGAAATATCCATCCTCCACTAAATAACTAAGGAAGCTCGGGTGACAGGTTGAAGTTCACTTGTTGCATCCCGCAGTCTGCAACCTTTAACCCTCGCTGCTGCTCCGAGCATCTCCCCGCGCCGACGCCGTTCTTTGGAGAGCTCCTCGGGCCGATCCTGCAGAGAGAATGCGAAGGAGCGCGCTGGGGCTGCCTGCGCGTCTTCGGGGGCGGGCGAAACCCTGCAAGGCTGCGCCCCTAAGTGGGCAGACAAGACGGACCCTTCGCTCCTCCCGGGGATGCGCGAACTGGAGATGCGGAGTAGCCTGCGCGCAGGGCGCCCCGCAGAGATGAGCGCTTTTTAAGTACAGGCTCGGGCGGCGGCTGTCGGGCCCGGGCCAGCAGCTTCCGTTCCCGCACCCGGACTCGGGCACACACGCGCCGCGCCGCCCGCCCGCCCCGCGCCTTCCTTCCTCTGGGCACCGGCGAGCGGGTGACGGGCCGCGGAGCACAGGCGCACGCTCCGGGCGCCGGTGAACTCGCGCACCTGGCACCTGCCACTCGGCCACGGCGACGGCGCTTGTGCTCGCCGTCGCCGCTCGTGATCGTGCGAGCGGCCGGAGGCCGAGGACGCTCACGCGGGCCGGCTCGGCGGCGGAGCTAGTGGGTGGGCAAGCGAGGGAGGGGAAGGGAGAGGAAGGAGGGAGGGAGAGGGCGAGGCGCGTCCCCGAGACGGGGGCGCGCTCTCGCGCGGGCTGCCGGGATCGCTCGCCGCCGCTGTGGTAATGTCCGCCATGTTGGCCATGGCGCAGGGAGCGGATCGGGCGGGCGAGCGGCGGATCTAGTGTGTGGAAGCGGCCGCGGGCGGCGGGGGGCTGTTTTTGGGCGGGGTGGGCGCCCATGCTGTGGCCGGGGGCAGTGAGGAGGAGGAGGAGGAGCGGGCCGGCCGCGCTGCACTGAGGAAGGAGGTGGAGGAGGCGGCGGGAGTCCTCCCCCCCCGCCCGCCCCGCAGCCGCCGCCGCCGCCCGGGCTGTTCCTGTAAGGCGGGGAGACAATGAGTAAACTCTCCTTCCGAGCGCGGGCGCTGGACGCCGCCAAACCGCTGCCCATCTACCGCGGCAAGGACATGCCTGATCTCAACGACTGCGTCTCCATCAACCGGGCCGTGCCCCAGATGCCCACCGGGATGGAGAAGGAGGAGGAATCGGTAGGGACTCGAGTGTTTATTACCCCCCCTTCCCTCCTCCCCCCTCCCCTTTGTCAGTCGGGCCTCGCCATTCACAGAGCGCTTTACGCTCGCTGGAGGGCGCCGCTGCTGCTCCAACGCATGGGACCCTACGCTGGCGGAGTAGCGTAAACCCTCTCGGCCGGCGCAGCGCCCGCCCGCGGCCGCCATGTTGTTGCGTCCCAGTGTTGTGATTAGCTCGCAGCGCCGCTTAGGCTGCCGTAAGGGGGCCTTGCCGTAAGCGGCGGCCGGGAATGGCGCAGGGGCTGCGCTGGCCGCACTTAGCGTACGGCCGCTGTTTACCTTAAAAAAAAATTCTTTTTTTCCACCAGCGCGGGGTTAATTAATGACGAGGGCTCCTTTAGCGAGGAAAGATTTTCCTTTCACTTTTAAATTCGGTTTCGCATTGGATTCCATTTGAAATGACCTAGAGAAAGTAAAGCGCTTTCAAAACAAACATCCTCCTCCTAGCCTGGAAGGAGCCCCGCTCCCCCGCCCGAGGTGGTGCAGCGGGAGCCGGGGTGCAGCACTGCGTCTGGGGCCGCCACTACGGAGCGAGCCGGAGACTGGCAGCGGGCTCTGCCCCGCCGGGGCTGCCCTGCTCGGGGCGCCGCGGTAGCAGCCAGCCGGCCGCCCAGCGCCTCCACGCGCCGCGTCTCCCCGAATTGGCTTCGCGGGGTGGTCCTGTAGAAGTTCAGGATCTGTGGCATCTAGATTGACACTTGGAGTTTTGATGCAGTGCTTTGGAAAAACTGTTACTTCGCCCTCTGGAGAGGGGTTAAATTTTGCATAAGATTTAATTTCATCTAATGTGATCCAGTGTTTATGACTGAAGCGGTGTTTCTTGCGTGCGAACTTCATAGTAACTGCACCCTCAAGAATTTCTTCAATGAACCTACAGTCCCGCCTTATTGTCAACCTCGGGAGTGTGTGGATTGGTTCTGTGACTGTCAAAAGAAAGCCCGAGGTTTCTGTGATTGGTTTTCTCTTTTGACTATTAATATTGCAGGAAATACATTTAAGCATGTGATTGGCTGCTCGAGTTCTGATCTCACTGTGTTACCCTGTTATTACTACTTTCTCCTGTAATTTAATCAGTTTTCTCTTTGGCGTTTGATTACTTGGAAAGCTTAACATTTTCAGTAGATGAATATGGACATGACAACAGCGTAGACTTTCAGTTTTTTAAAAAAAAAATGAAATTAAATCCCACGACTTATGCCTGAGGTTTAGAGCGGTACCTTATGACAATTTTTTGTTTTTGCTTTATAAAATTTGTAACTTAACTCAGTTTTCTATTGGAAGGATAATTTTAATGTTAATAGTAATACAAGAATTAATTGAATTGAACTGTATAAAAGACAGTTTTGGGTATTCTGATTTTCCAGGTTTTGGCCAAAAAAAAAAATCTTACGAGTCTTAAAAATGTCAATATTGTATGTAACTGGTTGGGTCATATTACATTAGAACTTGAATCAAGAATCCTGTTCTAGTTAACCCTGGAAAGACAAATTACTTTTCTTTTTTTTTCAATCAGCTATACGCTTGGTCCTTGTTTACAGCATGTTTCGGTTTTGAATCTTAAGGAAAATTTGCAGATTAGTTTTTTAAATGTTCTATTAAAAATAAGTGCTTAACTAATCATTTTTGTATTATTAATTTTCTCATAAAATTTGTAATTTTCAGTCTAGAGCGTGAATACTAAACTCAAATTCGATTCACTACCCTGCTTTATGTGCCCAATTTTAAGGAAGGAAAAAAAATTTAAATTATGATTGGAATAGAGTTGAAACGCAGTCCCTCTGAAGTTCTTTAAATCAAGCAAAACAAACTGTAATAGTTAAGGATTTATTGTGTAAAATCTTTTTTGCTTCTCAGAATGTCCATTTGGGTGTAAGTTTTCCTTTTTTCCTTTACTCTTTCCTTCCTCCTCCTCTCTCTCTGCAACATGTTCTATTTATTGCAATTCTGTTATTAAGCGTAATGATGTATTTAAAAATTCTGCCTTGATAAAGCTTTAAATAGCAGTAGGGTATAAATTCTGTAGATGTTTTGTTTTGCTCGAACAGTATTTTAGTTGTTCCCAGCATCTAAATGTATTAGTTATCTTCATAATTATTTTAAAATTACATAGATTTGTTTAAAAACTCATGGGTTATGGATTTGTAAGTGTTGACTGATGTTTCTAAACAGTTCTTTGCTATTTGGTTGGCAAGATCCTGGACTTCATTTTGAAACTTCTTTTACCTCACTCATGAATTAAAACCCATGTACCCTGTGTAACTTTTGGACTATCATTAGGCTTTGTTTATAGAGTCACGGACTCAATTTTGAGTTACCTTTGACAAGGCTTTGCTGAGGTGTAATATAAGGTGATCTTGGCTTTGGTCGTCTGCTGCTGTTGTTGACCATATCATTCTTTAGGGATTTTGTGCTGGACATGCAAACATCTTTAATTTCTTTTCTTTCCCTACCATATTTTCAGTCTTGCTTACCATCTGCTAGTTGGCATCCTCTGGTAACTTGGTCTCTGTGGTGTTTCTCATGACTCTTGATTTAGGTTTGGTGCCGTAAACTAATGTTTATTTAAAACGGAAAGGAGGAAAATCAGATCAGTGATTTTGCTGCTTCATGAGTGCTGTATAGTAGTATTTATTCTTTTTAGTAATTACTATTTATTGGATGCTTCTTGTGCCCCATATACTGTGCTAAGACTTAATGTCTATTTTATTTAATCCTTTTTAAATCAATTTTTTGAGGTATAATTTCGTGTACAATGAGGTGTACACTTACAACAGGGTTTGATGAGTTTTGAAAAATGGGAAATAAGATGGGACATTTCCAACATTGATTAAACAACCAAAAACTGGAAACAATCCAGTATCCAATAATAGATGGATATAAAAACATTTATCAATTCTCTGAAATACCATTCAGTAATAAAAAGGAATAGAGTGATACATGCAACACAGGATGAATCTAAATGCTGAGCAGAAGAAGCCAGATACAAACAAGTATGTGTGCTTCCAGTTATATAAAATTCTACAAGAGGCAGAACTAATCTACACTGAAATAACAGCAAAAGCAACTAGGGAAGAAGAGGGACTAACTATAAAGAAGCACAAGGAAACTTTTTGGATAGTAATGGCTGTAAGAGGTTGCTACAGTTTGGGATTTTGTTTTGTTTTGTTTTGTTTTGTTTTGTTTTGAGACAGTCTCACTATGTAGTGCAGTTTGGCTTTGAACTCACTAGCCCAGGATGGCCTCAAACCTGTAGTGAACCTCCTGCCTTAGCCTCCACGTGCTGGGATTACTGGCATGTGCCACCACGCCCTACTATGATTTTCTATTTTACCGATGAAGAAACTAAAAGATTTACTGCTAATAATGGCCTAGGTTAGAGTTCAGACTCTAACTTTTAATGTCACTAAAGCCATTTCTCATAATCACCATTTTTCACATTCAGAATTCTTAACAGAGTCCAGAATTATATCTGAACTATTACTAGTTTCAGTATAATTTTTGTAAATAATACTCTTTGCACCGAGGATAGAACACACAACCTCGCGCTTGCCAGGCAGGCGCTCATGCCACTGAGCTAAATCCCCAGTCCATGAATAATACTCTTTTTTATTGTAATTTTGAGAACTGTGAAAGCTGAAATCAGTTTTGTCACACTATTGTTCAGCAGTGTTACTTTTTCATCCTTAACTGTTGACTTTCCTGTGGTTTGAACTGTCATTTCTTTCCTCATGTTTTTTCTTCTTTTGTGGTGCTTAGGGTTCAAACCCTTGGCCTGGCATATTTGTATGTGCTAGATACATGCTTTATCAGTGACCTATATACCCTCCCTTGACTTTGCAGATTTTCTATCATTTTTCTTAGCAGTTTATTAATTTTGCTTCCCTGTATTAGCACCATTGTATTTGAGTATTTTAAGTTAGTTTAAGCAGATAAGAAATGTGTGGGAAAGTATCCTAGTATTATTCAGATTTTTGTCTGATTAGAGCATAATCTCTGTAAGTGACAACAACTTTGCTTGTTTTTTTCATTACTATACTGAAAAGCCTAGGACTGTGCCTGGCACATAGTATATATATGCTTGGTAGATGTGATGTTTGTTAAGTGTTGAATGAGCTTGTTTTTTTCCCTAAACCAAGAACTTTGTTTTTGTGTGACTACCTGTGGTCGCACACACGCACACTTCATCTTTGTTGTATCTGTGTGTGTATGTAATAAATTAATTACCAGTTTCATAACTTTTTCCAGGAATTCTCTTTAATGCCACATATCAGTAACTATTAAATCTTTTGTTTTTTTTTAAATCAGAGCCCTCTTTAAATGTAGAAGTTTTTCTTCACATAGGTATGACTGCAATATTAGTCTTTTATCTTGTATTCTTATAGCTATATGTAGACGTGTATATTTCTTCATACCAGCAAGACTTAATTTGCATGATTCATGTGATTCAGTTTGTTTTAAAGAAAAAGAATATAACTAACTCGAATTGTCGCTTCTCTCCTCATATGTTGCTTAATTTTTGTCATTATCATACTATCTGAAGTGATGTTTGACCATTAGGGTAGGAGTATATTCAATCTTAATGCTTAAAAATTACTTTCGGCACGGTGTATTTCATGTTTTTATAGGGGATATGAAGTGTGATTTTATAAATTTATACTGTAAAAACATGAAACATTTCTTTCAACAAAAGCGAATGAAATGTCAAGTATTATCTAAATGCCTGGCGTTTAGAAACTATTTAAAAGGGTTCGTATACCAGAAGTTTATGTAATGTTGTGTGCTGAAGTGCTGTTAGGAATAAAAAAAATACAGGTTTGATTTCTCAGAACTCACATGAGTTATTGAAGTATAGCATCTGGAAAGGTACCAAAAAGATATCAGAAAAAGATTAGAAGAATTAAATGTTAGCGTATTTGAGATTGAGAGAAAATTTACTGAATGTATAGAGTACACTTGATGGAGAGAAATTACAATTTGGACTTTTAAGTTTGGCTGAAGGGTGTATGTTGAAGGAAATATTTTAGCATTAAGTACTGTGGAAGTAGAGTAAAGGAAGGTTTTTCCATGTTTACTGTCTTTCTTTGCCTGTCCTTTCATTGCTGATCCAAACTTTAGGCAGGTAGCACTTTGTCTTGCTTTATCATTCTCTTAACTGTTTCTTTTGGATATGCAGACATCTTTTACTTTATTTCCTCTTTCTGTTCCCTTCTGCATCTTCACAACTAAAAACAGAAATAGAAGCACTCAGGAAATATTTGATGAATGACTGAATAAAAATTGGAATGGAGATTAGGTTGGAAAAATCTAGAACTATACCAGATTATAGATGGGTTTAGATGTTAGGTCCAGGAGTTGGTAGGTTGGTAGGGTTTTTTGAAGTGTGTGGAGTTTGGAGTTCTTGCTAGTTCTGTTATAGCCATGTGACTTGGGAAGTTGCCTATTTTCTGTGAGCTTCAGGTTATTCATTGCTGTCGTCACATTTATTAAGTATATTAACTACATGTGTTGAGCATGTGCTGGGCACGTTGTTAAATTCAGTAGATGACTTAGAGCTCATTATAACAGGAATATGTAAGTACAGTTATCTCTTTTCCAGAGAAATAAACTGGGGCTTTGAAAATTAAAACTAGGAGGGTGGCCCTGACCAACACATATATAATGTACTAATTTTCCCTGCTGCCTATTGGGCAAACTTAAGCCCAAGATCATGTGCCTAAAATGCAACATGGTAGTAGGATTTGAACTCAGATCCTATGGCTGATTAATCCGAGGGCTCTTGAATTTCACCTTCGTATTGTTTCATCTATAAAATGAGTGGCTTGAGAAGATAAAGCTCATTATACCTTTACTGTTCTGCATTTATTATCTCATAAGGATGCCAGATTCATTGAAAAATTTTTTTTGCTTAAGGGAATATTATGAAAGAAACCTTTGAATCTAAAAAGTGTAAAGAAATGATGTATCTATGGCAAAAATTTAGATTTCATCTGTATCTAAAAATGAAGTCTTATATAAATATTTGACAGGTGGAATGATTAGGTTGGTTTCAAGTAATAGAAACCAAATCCAGTTAATGTGAGGATCCTGGGCTTTTTCTTACAGATTCCAAGGAAGGGTTGAGTAGCTATGGCCCATCAACAGCAAGTCATTGAAATTCAAAATCATGGAATTTTAACAATTTTGAATCTCTTAAGCACTCTATTAACTGTATGAGTTCTTGGGATAGGCTGTATAGGTTTCAATCCTTGGGCAGGTTAGTATCATTTGGAAAGTCCCATGGAGTTGGTGGATGAATTGTAGTGCATTTGGAACAGTTTGTGGCATGCAGAAAGCATTTGATAAATATATTGTTGTCATGATTGTTATGTTTCTGTCAATTCAAAATTCTACATTCTTGAAATGGAGACTGTTACTGTTTGGCTTGCAACAGATCAGTTTCTAAGTTTGCCCAATAGGGAGCAGGGAAAATTAGTACGTTATGTATGTGTTGGTCAGGGCTACCCTCCTAGCTAGGGAGCTGACCTGAGAGATCTGATAGGTATGTAACATCACAAGTTGGGAAGTTGAATTGTTTTGATTCGTGATCTGTCCCAAGGTGAATTTGCATACTAGTTTCTTTTTACAAACCATAAATTTGTAAATTGTTTTAATGGGATTAGAATATTTTGATTGCATTTTAAAATTTGATTTAAAAACTGTCTCAAGTCTTTTTAAAGAATGTAAAACTGTCACACCTACTAATTTTCAGATTCATAGGGGATAAGTTTTACGTTACCGTTGAAGAAATCACTGAAACTTCATACCTTCAGTTTTCTAATTTCTGAAATAGAATTGAACTGAGTGACCTTTCAATTACTTTTGGCTCTAAAAATTATTTGCATCTGTGAATTCACATGTCTATCTACTGGGAACACTCTCCTGACTGTTAATTAGATGAAAGGAGGAAGGCACTAAAAATATGATAATATCAGGAGTATATTACGATATGAGTTTTAACTCTTTGGCACTACTGACATGCCATCACTTTGGCTTAGCATTCTTTTTTAATGAGAATCAATCACATCCACTGTTTGATACTAGTTTTTCCTAGAGCTCAATTGAGCAATCTTCTCTATTTTTAGATGTGATCATTTCTCTGGTTTTCATTTTCTTTATCTTTACTACTCATTGCTGTGAAATATTCTGAATTTTGTAATATCTTTAGTCAATTTTCTAATATTTCATGTTTCTCACTTGAGTTTATTTGTAAGAGTTTGTGAAGGTTATGTATATATGAGATTGTGAGAAAGAGAATATGCTTATTTTGCAACTAGATTAAATGCCTTAATGAAATTATCATACTTGTTTTATTCAATACCTTAGATAAGCAGGTTAGTGACCCACATACTTCTATTGCTATATTAAGTGATGGAAAGTTTGTAATACAGACATCAATTATGACCCAAACCGTTTGGATTGAGTTTGGTTGTATCAGCATGCAGCTCTGTCATCTTCATTTAGTAAGTGGAAAAGTGGTAAGGAGTACATTGGGGCAGCAGTGAAGAGGCTGATAGGAATAAGCCATGAAAGAGACAAATAGAGATGGTAGAAGATCCATCATTTTTTGATTATTTGCCTTGTCTGTTTTATATAAGTGGAGCACAACGTCAAAATTGCCTGTGTCATCATTTGGGACTGTGCCTTATGGAACTAATACAGTAGAAGGAAAATGATAGTTACTTCCAGATTCTCTTCAGCACCATTTCCTTATGCACATGGGCTTTTTTAGTTTTTTTCTTTTCTCTTGTCAGTATTGCAGTGAAGTGAGAGTCACTGTCTAGTAGCTGTCTAATCTACATCTTTAGTTCCCAGAAAAGATCTATGATTTCCTTTTTTCAACAATTTATGATTTCTGTTGGTATTGTTAGTCTCAGGTATTGCTAGCACTACTGTGATCTCTTACCTGTATTAGTAATTGAAAGAAATGTTAAATTGATTGGAAGTTAAGAAAATTCATAATCATTTTTCTATTTAAGGTCACACATCCCTCAATTCTTTCTATGGATGCTTTGGGGATTTGTAACCTTTAGAACTCCTCTAGGATTACCATGGCTTAAATGCCATTCCTGTGGCATTCTTCTTCCAAATATTTAGGCAGGTGGCAGATTTTATTTTTATCACTATAAGGAGATGCTACTATAAACAGAATTGTGCTATTTTTATGTTTAAGATATTTTCTACTACTTTTTCAAATTGAAAAATAATAGATATGTGTGTTTTTTTGTTTGTTTTTTGTTTTTGTTCTGGTCTTTTTGAGACAGGATCTCACTGTGCAGTTCAGGCTGGCCTTGGGCTCACTTTGTAGCCCAGGCTGGTCTCGAACTTGCAATGATCCTCCTGCCTCAGCCTCCCAAGTGCTGGAATTACAGGTGTGCGCCACCACGCCTGACTCGATATGCATGATTTAAAAATAAAAATATAATAGCACAAAAGGATATGCATAAAAAGTAGGTGTTCTTTCTTTCTCAGGTTCATACTCTACAATGGCAGGTATATATGAGATTGTTAGCAGAATGT